>JAHWFO010082707.1:0-11839 GCA_023313115.1 Rhysida immarginata
TTTTTTGTTATGGCCATGTCAAAATGTAACTTTAATTATAAAGACCCTGTACTTTGCTTTGCAATGCAAATCTCTCCGACGATTCCGGCATAATTTAGCGTTAACGCGGGATGACATTCAATACACGAAAAGAATTGCTCGTAAATGGATATGATAAAAAAGTACTTTCGTACCGTCGATGCTTGTTTTTGTTATATCCGTCTACGAGCAACACTTTTTCGATACTGTGACGGTAAATTATGCCGACGTCGTCGGAGAGAAAAAGAATTGGCGTTTCTTAAATATTATTGCGTATCAGGAATAAGGAAGGAAAGGAAAGAAGTGAAGGAGGCACCTTCCGATTTTAGCAGTAGTAAATGTGCTAACATTGAACCAGATCGCGTTACGATCGAAGTTATTACAGCGATTTGAATGGGAAACTGAAGTAATAATGCCAAGGCTCCTTTTCTTAACGCTATTCTTCGCAGAGATCAGCCTAAATGCACCGCGATGAGTTCAGCACCATTTGACGAATTGGCAGAAATGACAACGATACGATACTGCGCAAACCCACTTGGAACTCCATGAACTCTATGGGCGGGTTTTCCTATGCCATGTCATAACGATAGATAAGACATGGGACCGATCGTAAGAGCTCAAACTGACACGCCAATCGAACGAATGGCGTCGTTACGGGTCCCCACGAAAGTAAAAAGTGCGTCAGAACCCCAGCAATGTGAAAGTATGGTGATTCTGGTGTACGACTGTGGCATTCGCTTCCAAACTGTTCCCGAAGTTCATTCGCACCATCCAGAGAACAAGGTGTATTACAGCTTCCTGGCAACGGGTTCTACACAATGCTGGAGACTAGATTGATGGGCTGGAGGTTTCATAGAGGTATCTCTTGTATCAAAGAAACAGCCCTCGTATCATCTCCATAATCATATTCTTATTCTGAAATCATTGTTAATAATACACTACATTATTGAGAGATTCTGTATTTTTAAAATAAAAATTTTAAAATAAGCAAGCCCTACTCACGGCTTGGAGCTCTAGAAGGAAAAGCATTTCGTTTTCAAGTTACTTTTTGAAGATAACATCAATTTCTGCCTCAGAGCACTGGTTAGTTCAGCCACGGATGAAGGACGGCGTGGTCTGGCTCGTACTCAACGTTCCAGTTCAGTGGGATTGAGATCGGGGCTCTGGTTAGGTCCGTCCATTTCTTCAACCCAGTCTTATACAGACCATTGTCTTCAGCATGTCGATGCAGAAAAGGCCCATCCCCGAATGGTTATCACAATGTTGGCAGTGCGCAGTTGTCCAAGATGTCTCGATAAGCAACAGCATTCATCGTTCCTTTAACAAAAACAAGCTGGCCCAGTCCGAACCAGCCACCTCCTCCAAGCTTCACAGGTAGGAACCGTTCTCCAGGCATCCGCCAAACCCAACTTCGTTCATCTGATTGCCAGAGTGTGTATCGTGATTCATCAGTACATAGGATACGTTTCCACTGTTTTGTGCAACCAGTTTCTGCGAGTTTTGCACCACTCCAAACGTCGCCTGGAATTGTTGCCAGTGATGAAGGGCTTGTGAGCAGCAGCACGACCGTGGAAACTCAGAGAATGGAGTTCTGACGAATGGTGATTGTGATAGCAACATAGGAAGCAGAATTTCTGAACCACTGTAGCAATCATTTCAGCAGAAGACCTTCGATTGCTTCTGGTCACACGTGCAAGCACTCGACGATCTCGGTTTGTCAATTTCTTGGGTCTGCCAGTTCGTGGTTGCACTGTTGTTGCTCCCTGGGTCTTCTACTTCACAATAACACTGCCTGTAGTTGTACGGGGTATTTGTAGGATGGTGGAAAGCTCACGGACTGACTTGTTGCATAAGTGGCATCCTATGATGGTTCCACGTTGGAAGTCGCTGAGCTCTTTTGAACGACCCATATCTTAATAATACGAAGCAGATATATGTGTCTGAAGGTGTGTGATGTTCTTTAAATAATTTACGTATAATTGTCATGCGACATTTGGCACAGTCCATGATTTATGAGGGGTGTCCCTCAACTTTTGATCACATATTGTAATCATGTGGAAATGTTTTTTGGTGTAAGTGCGCATTATGATCTGAAATGCTCACATGCCCAAAAATCTAACAAACCGCTCATGGCGCCATATAATTGCTCATTCGCATTCTGCTTTTTTATTTATTCTTTATTTTCATTTGTTTTGAGGTAATGTTCCATAAACATCAAGAACCATGATCTATGGCGATCAATGGCGAAAAACACCCACGCGCGATTCACGCAATGGCCAATAATTACTGCCTGCAGCGCAACAATTCAAAAGGTGGGTGACACGGTTTGCTTTGACTGGGTGCATAGTTAATTGAAAAATGATATAATCTCGCTTCTATCTCCGCAATGATGATCACTGACTCCCAGTCTGGAAGCGACTTAATCCTTCGGACTAAACCTTCTACCATTTTTAAGCTCTGTATAGTTCATCATCCTACAAGATTCCGATAAACAATGCATTCTTACTGCGTAGAATTCGAAAGTGGCTCCACGTCCCTCACTCGACGCTCCAAGTCGTCCTATAAATGTTCGATTGGGTTGAGATCAGAGCTCTGTGCGGGCCACGGAAGACGATTGACATTCACATCTGTGTGCCAGTGCCTGAAGGAAGCCGAAACATGACAGGGTGCATTATCGTCCTGAAAGTAACATTTCTCGTTACAAAAAAATTCCCACAGCATATGAAGCACCCGATTGTCCAAATTGCCTTCAACCCAATGCAAGGATCCCACTGTATGCAATGAAAAACACCCCGACATCATGACTCCACCATCGCCTAACTTCACGCCTCAATAAAAAGGCGCTGCCCTGGCATTCGCCATACCCAAACACGCCTATCCGTCACTCCACAAAATGTTCTTGCCTCTTCGACAGTCCATTGTCGGCGTTACAAACACCACTGGAGTCTAGCAGCCTTATTTTTTGGCGATATGATTGGAGTGTGTGCGCACTAACGCTATAAAATCACATTAGCCGCTAATGTGGGAGCATGGGTTCCAACGCGCAAGTCAAATTACATGTAAACGAGATGGTGTCCGTTTCATTATTGCGAATCGTTGCAGTATCCTGTATTCAGAGCATAGCAAATGCGATTTACAGCAAAAAAAAACGTAAAGTAAAAATATATAGAAAGGTGAAAATATTTGGTTGGAATGAGCTGGAACACTTCCCGGCCAATGAATTAGAAACATCAGTTCAGTATAATGTAGAGTCTCCGTTAGCCTGAATAAGGTTAGGCATCGATTTTACAAGGTGCTATAGTGCATTCAGGTTAAATGATGTCCATGCATTCATCAAGTGAACTTCAGCAGCTGTAAAGCTGACGGAAGAGGATGCTGTTGACGGATGCGTCTTTCCAACAAATCACAAACATGCTCTATTGGGTTCAGATCCGGGCTCTGTGAAAGCCAGTGGATACTGTGAAACTAATCCTGAACCACTCTTGCACGATGGACCTTAACATTTGTCAGCCATGAAGGATCCGTCACAGGTAGGGAAGAACTGCAACATCGCAGAATGGACTTGGCAACAACGTTCAGATACTTCTTGGCTGTCACCCGATCTTCAAGGAATATCAGGGAGCCCGTACCGAAGAAACTTGAGTTGTTGAGACAAGGCAAGTTGGGTCCATTGTCCCAATAGATTACATTACCAGTATTCTTGAGAGGTTTAAATGAGATGATTTCCCCTTGCCTTCCTCATGTTAGTAGAGGGCAAATATAAACATCCATGCTTCCAGCGGGATTCAAAGCCGCGATGCGATAAGACCTGCATCTTAGTTGAGTATCAATAAGAACTGATTATTTCTGATCATTGAATTATAAATACTTAAATTTTTGAGGATTCTGGTTTACGTGTCTGGTAATAAATTCCGGCGTTGAAGTTTCTTCCAATATACCAATTTTATGTCTGAATGATATGGTTTGCAAATTTGGATCCCCCCCCACCTCCCAACTCTTTAAATAGTGGTATGAAAGTTAGGAAACCTCCTCTAATATGGGGTCGTGAGGTAGATCTTTGTACAATGGGTTAAGTCACGCCTTTTTTCATTTCATTTGCAATATTATATCTAAAAATACACCCTTCTACAATTTTCGGTGACTCCAGATAATAACATTGTTCGAGAACATTCGTTTCGAAATTGTGGGGTTCTTTTCTTCTGTGGCTGTTTACAAAATAAAAACTGGCTAAGAGTTACTCAAATAGAGTTCTTTGGTTTTTTAAGAAGACGTCATGTATATTTAACTAGCATAATTTATTATTATAAGTTGTAGTCGTTTCAATTGTATCCTATTTAACATGATACTGAGATTACACCTATATCGAAGGATTCATTCATAATACCAAAGTCAAAGATGAATGTAACCTGAAATGGGAAGTGCATTTGCACTGCACTCGAGAAGTTTTCTGCCTATTTAAGCAATCAACTTATCGCTTCACGAGAAAAATGAATTTAATTTTTATTCACCGAGATTTTAATTTTTACTTCAACTTCCTCTCTCGTTTGCGCCACTAAGGAGAGAGAGCGAGCGAGAGAGAGAGAGAGAGATGCTTTCTCGTCAACTGAACGTTGGATCATTTGCATGTATTGACTCACGATGGTGGGTGAGAGCAACTTCCGTCACGCGCTAGCCACGCGCGCCCCAAGCACCCCACCACCGGAAACATGTGTTGCGTCATTTGTAGGCTTATTGTTCGATTGGTTGGTGTGCAGAAAAATTGGTTTTAATTGAAAGGAACCTTGACAGCTCTATCAGACGACGGATTAGGTTCGCGATTGTCTCGTAGTTTGCTTTCATTTCCTGCAAAGTTTTTCTCTCAATAACAAAACTTTTTCATTCAACCAAGTGGAAATCTTCCATGTGCACAGTGGCCGTATCTGTTTCCGAATCACGCCTTCAACACTGATGCCAATAGCAGCGGCCAACCTGAATTGTTAATGTCACACCGCCTGTTTAAGGGAGTGACAGAACAGAGACTTCACGCACATGAAACACATTAAATACCAAATAAACATTTAAAGTAATTTCACATCTGATAATAAGCTTAAGGGCATACAGCATGGCTTCTTTCCATTATGAATGTATAAGACCGTATAAATCGGACGGAGAGACTACATTGTATTGTTTCCTAAAATTGTTAAAGTTGGGAACTTCTGGAAATAATTGTGGGGAGTTTCAGGTACCATTGTTTATAACGGTTTCCCAAACTTTTTTTTCTTCTTACTTAAGGAACTTAAGGAACACTATGTTGAAAAAAAAAAGTCAAGTGTTGCTCAATATCCATAAAACTTAATAAAAAAGTTAAACAGAACTCTTGATCACATCTTGGAAACGCGTGTGTATACATTGCTGCTAAGTGTTGAGTCAGCTATAATAAAAACTTTAAGGTGTATGTGGATGTGATTTTCTTTTCCTGAACGAATCCTCAGACGACTCTGTTAGACACATAGACATTACAGGGGAGGAGGAGGAGGAAATTGTTTATTCTATTAAGCATTCTTATGGAATTCGTAATGCATTCAACGTCTCCCCTTTGAATACTCTAAAGATTCTTCTCCCTTGCTGATATAATCTTCAGAATATAAAACGATCGGAGAAATACTGAATATTAAAACGGTATTAAATCTCGTCGCAAATGAGTCACGTGACAGCAATTGCAATGCCATTCTTCTTCTTCTAAGATATGGCTTCAAACTTTTTTCTTACAAATTATTCTAGTTAATTGTTAGAGATTATAAACACTTCTGAAGATAAACGTCGAGTCTTATTTCTAGTAATTAGAGCACGGACAACCGTTTTTTGTGTATCGAGAAGAAATTTGCTAAATGACAAGACGTCATGGTGGCACATTTCGTTTAATGACTACAGCAGCCTCTAGGAGATTTAACTTCATTTTTTGTATAAAGTTCTTTGCATGTTGCATTTCTTTTTCTTTAATTATCCTAACGCTTAGATACAGTTGAAATCTAAATCTAATAAGATTTAATCAATGAAGTAAAACCATGATGAATTTCACTGATATGGTGGGAACTACAGCAAAATAAAGCATTGGATGCCTTCAATCATATTACTCTATTTTTACGATTCAATAACGATGAAACAGGTTTTCCTCTATGTAATTGCTGCTCAGATTGGTCGTTCGGTAGGGGGATTTAGGTTGTTTTATTAACATAAGTTGTTCTTTTTTTCCCCCCATGCTAGACAATCATTCTATGAAACTTTGACAAGCAAATTTTCTTTTTTTTTTGTTTCTTTCTTATAGTTCCAACAAATGATGTTACAAAGTGGGTGGGAGAAATAGGAAATCTCGTGACTGCCTGCTTGCATGTAATCCTTTAGTCACCAATTCCGATTTGCAGAAAGAAAGAAGAAAAAAAAAAAGAAAAGAGGAGCAACTGTTCCGTCCTTGGATTTCACTAATATCTTGAACCCAACATCATCACTTGTCCAACACGGTATGTGGCGTTTACTTTCGATTGACATCCGATAAAGAAACGATTATAGTTTTTGTTGACTATGCTTTCAGAGGCAGTCAAGGGAGGGAGGGTTATGTGTTTCATCTTCATGATCTTCTTTTTCTCTCCCCATCTTATCACCGCTAGTAAAATCCGTGTTGAGAATGTTAGTTTATCTTGGACACGTTTGTGTCACTGTGTCAGGAGGTTAGAAGGGAGCTGATGAAATCAACGAATTCAGTGTGAGGAATTAGAAGGGATGCTGTCCGAGACGCAAGAATGCGGTTTCAGTGAGGGGATGGTCCGTCATTGTGGAGGGCGAGGGCGTGTCTTGAACCTGTCTCATTTGCTTAGCATTTGTTTGATTTGGACTTATTATTTAAGACCTCCTAAAACTATTTATCCCTATCTTATATAAGATGAAACCTCGGTATTGTTAAGCTTGTTGGTAGCTGGGGAAATTTTACTGCAAAAAATGTCTCTGGTTTATCTCAAAAAAATTCGCTTATATCAGAGATGATGAATAGGCATACATATTTCTGATTCCTTAAATGTGTGTTTTCATTAACTTTATTGCATGCATTATAGCCTTTACATGGATAACATGCAATGCGATTCTCTGTTCAAATACTTAGGTGCAAAAATCTTTAAAAAACATAAAAAAGATACTACATAAAAAGACAACCATGAGCTGTTCGACTAAATTAATTACGTGAGAGAAAAAGGAAAATATGAACGCTACAAAAAATAAATAAAAATGTTTCCAGAATTTTTCTTAAAAGAATCAACGGCTAGCCTGCTTATTCGAGTGATTATGGTGCTGGTATTCGTGCCAAAATTTGCGGGCTTCTAGTTCCACTGTGGTATGGATGTTTCTTCCTATCGTTTTGCAATCTTATTCATGAATCACTCATCTCCTCGTTCCGTTAAATTTTTGCAGCCATATCCATCCTTCATATGGGACGTCGAGCGCAAGCGAACTTAGCTAAGTCGAGCCTAAATAAAAACAAAAAAAAATCGTTTGTGCAGCAAAAAAGGAAAGGAATTTATGCTCAGGGACGTGGCGTATTGTCAAAGCAACATCGTTTCTGGGAATATCATAAGGGGTAAGGTTTTATATTGTATATTTTTTGCTGTCAAGAAAACTAATAACCTTTAAAATTACTCTAATTCCAATAGCGCAACAAAGGCTATCTGTACATATAGAATGAAACTTTAAACAAAGCCTAAAATGTGGTTTAGATGCTATTGGCTATTTTAGAGAAAAACGTAGTTTTGAAGTGTCATTTAAGCCATATACACTGTCATCATGTTATTTAAACCATCAGAAAAAAATTATAAATTAATTATTAATATTAACACAATCGCGTCTTTCTTGACGAAAATTCTATCAGCAATCCATCACAGATTGCCTTGCTAAGGTATACAACATGTTTTGTATGGGCGCAAGATGCTGTTAGGCAGTTTACGATATTGTCTTTGATTTGGTACGGGATTTGATTCCATTCTTTTATAACATGTACATTGAAAGGAAAGCCTTGTCTCGCCGTGTAGATGGTATAAAGGACTGTTCTATACACCATGTCATTGTTTTTCTGTATGAATTGGAAGAGATCATATAATCTTTGATAAAATGCGTTGGAAGATCTGCTTGAGCTATTGATTAATAGTCCAAGGCTGTTACATTTTTGGGTAATCGATGCGGTTTTGTATAAGGCTACTATAAGCTGTTTTTGGACCAAAGATAATCGCCGTGACTGATTTTAGGTGAAGCTTTGGACTTGATGACTGTTATCAATTCCTTGTCAGTCTTAGTTTTCCTCAATTTTTTCCTTCATTTTTTCCAAGTTGTTTGGTTAGGTCTCCTAGATGGTCACGAAATTGTAGACGAGATTCAAATACAACTTTTCTTTATTATTATTTTTGTATTTTTAGTAATAAATCTATTTCACCAAATTTTCATATCCATTCATTATTAAACTTTAAGCTACGGTATAGTGCCTTTAAATTTATATTATTTTCAAATTAAAAATATTTTTTGAGGTAGTCCCACCTGTGTAATTACCCCGTATGTTTCCACACCATTTAACATAATGAATTACACACACCGGCCAATGAATTAGAAACCTTCGTTCAATATGGTATTCACCCTCCTTTGGCTGTAATTACAGAACATACGCGGTTTGGCATGGACTCTACAAGGTGTTGCAATGCAGGTAAGGTAATTGCAGACCATGCATTCGTCAGAGAGACCTTCAGGTCCTGCAGAGTAGACGGAAGCGGATGCCTTCGACGAATGTCTCTTTCCAACATGTCCCAAACATTCTCGATCGGATTCAAATCCAGACTTTGCGCTGGCCACGGCAGATGTTGCAACTCGGTGTCATGTTCAGAAAACCACTCCTGAACAATTCTTGCTCGATGGACAGTAGCATTCTCGTCCATGAAGAACCCGTCACCATTTGGGTACAAATGCACTATTGCAGGATGGCAACAATGTTCAGGTAGTCTTTGGCTTTCACCCGACTGTCAAGGAATATCAGGGGACCCTTGCCATACCAATAAAACATGGCCCATACCATGAGACTTCCTCCTGCAGCTTGAACTGTGTTCACAACACATGAAGGGTCCATCGCTTCATGGGGCTGCCGCCAAATTCTCTGCCGGCCATCGGTGCAAAACAATGTGTCCAGTCACAACCACAACACCTTTTTCCAGTCCTCTACTGTCCAGTAACACCGTTCTTTACAAAACTGCAGGCGAACTTTCCGGTTTGTTGCTGACACCTGGGGCTTCATCACTGGCATGCGACTTCCCATCCCTATTCGCTTCAACTCTCGGCGCATTGTTCTGGAGGAGATGGGTTGCGATGATCCTTCATTGAAGCCTGCCGTCAGTTGCTCCACCTCCAACTTTCGGTTTTGCCGCAGAATCCGTCTCTGACGACGTCGGTCCCTGTCTGTGTTGATTGTATTTGATCCACAATTCTGCCGTTTCGACAACTCTTGTGGATTCCGTTTCCACGCATTGCACACCTTGGAGACCTGACCTTTTGAGATACCGGTCAGTTGTACTGTCCTGGAAATCGTAGCTCCAGCTAGACGGGCTCCCACAATAACTCTTTTTTGGAACTCAGACACGTCTGCTGTTTTCCCCATTTTGCTCAACTTGAGCAGCTGCAGCTTGTTCCTACCCTGTACCTGCAGCTTGGAATAAGCATGTACCTCACATGATTGCATTCATTTGCATATCACAATCGTTTCTGACCTGTAACCCCGCTTTACATATCAGTAGAGTAATTCATCACGGGTTTCTAAATCATTGGCCTGTGTGTGCATTAGAAGGTTTATTAGAAATAAAATTCAAACCATTTGCAATATTTATTACTTCGTTTAATTTATTGAGTATAAACGAGGCAGGATACACATATTTCAAATACAGGATACGAATACAAATATTACCAAATAAAAATTTACAGGATACAAAATATATACTGAATTACCTGTTGCAATACAGTGATCATGTGCCCACCTATTAGACTGTGCACTGAACTCATTGTTCTCCAGGTTTTAAGTTTTTATACGGCCTCAAACTGTGTGTAAATATGCCTCATGTTTCCTGTGTAAACTTGCCCCCATTCAAACTTACATTGATGATGATGATGATGATGATGATGCTATCCATTGAGTCGTGTCCGACTCTTGGCGATTCCGTGGGCTAAATTTCTCCATGCTATCCGAACTTGCACCGCGTCCGTCAGTTGCTTTAAGCTCAATTCCGTGTCGGCTTTGACAATATCAAGCCAACGCATTCTCGGACGGCCTAATCGTCTCTTGCCGCTGACCATTCCAAGCATTAGGCCTTTCTCTGAATGTGTTCGACCGCATTACGTGGCCGAAGTACGTAAGTTTTGAGTCTCGTAAACTTGCCTTCCAGTGACATATCTGGTTTGATGCGCTCCAGCACTTCCTTGTTCGTCATATAGTTTATTCGATTGTTAAAGAGATTTTGTAAAGGCTGTAAGATGTCTTCACCGACACCCTTCTGTTGTAACGCTTCTATTATGTAATCTCTTGGGACCGAATCAAAGGCTTTTGCGACATCAGTAGAGGTGATTCTCATCGTAGGTTTTTCTTAACCCTAGAATGCTAACCATACGTCTTGGAGACGTAGTTAAAATTTTAAACATCAGCTGCTGCGCTTGACCTTGAAAGAGCGCCCTGTAACTCCAGGTATGCTTCATCAAACATGTATTTTTTCGAATAGTGGTGTTTCAGTTGTCCAGCTTGCATATCAACAGCGTGTATTGCGTATTTTCGTAAACATAGTGCGTCTGTTAGACGTAGAGTTAGTATTCAACACATATTTTTGTACATCTCTTGGACGTGTTGTTATGAATGATGGTGCTTATTTATATCCTCTGAGGCGTATTAGTTATTATTAATTACAAATGTCTATATTAATACAAAATTCTATTGTTATGGATTTAGTAGAAGAAAAAGAAATTGAAAAAATTATTGTAAGTCTAAATATAAATTAGTCTTCAGGAATTGATGGAATTTAGGCAAACAACAGTAGAAATAATGGTAAAGGTTTTGTTAACTCATTTATATAATGTAATATTGAAGACAAATGAATGGCCAAAAGAGATAAAAATGTCAAAGATTAGGCCAGTCTATAAGAAAGATAAAAAACAGATTTAAATAATAATCGACCAATATCATACTTTCTATTATTACAAAATATTTTTAAACATTGGATTAAAAAAAACTTGACGAATTTTGGGAAAAGAACAATAGTTTTGGTAAAGAAATATATGGTTATAGAAAAAAGAAGTCAACTCGAAATTTGAAATGACACAAAAATTAAATAAATGTTTTCATCATGGTCTCAATTCAGCAGTTATTTTTTGGATTTAAATAAAGCTTGGGATTTGGTTAATCGTGATATTTTGTTTTTAAAATTAAAATAATATGGTATAAGAGGACAATGTTTAAATTTGTTGAAAGGAATGCATACGAATAGAATGTAAAAATTAAAGATAAATAATCCTGAAAGTTCAGCTTCTGAGATCACAAATGGTATTCCTCAAAGGTCAATATTAAGTTCAATTTTTTTCCAAATTGTAGAAATATCTCTTTTCGTTTGTCTTTTAAAACATTTTAGACTACGAGGCTCGTCCAGAAAGTAAGTTCCGTTCGGTAATAAAAACAAAATTACTACATATCTATTCAAAATTTTTTCTTTACCAGATTCTATGTACCTTTAACTATTTTTCCACATAGTTTCCAAGTTTATTTAAGCACTTGTCATAGCGCTCAATG
>JAHWFO010082712.1:0-10250 GCA_023313115.1 Rhysida immarginata
TTTTTCTTGGACCCTATTCTACTTTTTGACATTCTTTAAGAATCCGAAGTCAGAATTTCAAAAATTCAATATTTTTCAATACACACGCACAGATTCTGCCTCCATAGGACTGCTGCCCCCAAGACTTTGCTTGTGCATTAAAAAATTTAGAATTTTTGAAATTCTGACTTCGCTTTCTTAAAGACATCAAAAAGTAAAATAGAAATGTCTGCAAGACCCCTCCTCTTATCTCTTTGTCATCATTGATAAAATTGGGTTCAAAACTTGAAAACATTAACAGTTCAACACTTTCGGGGCCTCTATCTCATAAATAATTGGATCAATTGAAAAAACACCAAGACTAAAACATTTCTCGAATATTGTGTACATTCTGAATATACCATTAAAATAGGGGTTCCTATTTAAGATTCAAGGTTACCCCCCTCCCCTCACAAGGGGGTGGGGGGAGGGGGCTAAAATTTTGGCTAATGAAGTTCCCCGCTAAGTAATTCACTTTTCATTTGGGACATTTTTTCATACAATATTTTGTTTTCGAGATATTTCTATGTCTGCACTTACATTGATCACCCTGTATATTTGTGTATGTTCATTATAATAAAAACTTAATGCGAGAGATCTGTAATTGGTGCAGAAGCACATCAGGGGACTTGTTTGAATATTTTCTGGGAATCTAAGAAATGTCTTATTGCTATCAGTTGCAGTGAATATATTTTCTTTCAATTGCTGGATTCTGTGTAATTTATCGTCTGGTCTACGAAAAGAGTGTGTGCTATAACTTTAAAAATGTTTTCCAGATAGTCTCCAGATAGAACTAAGCTGACAACAAAATTTGTAGGAATTTGTCGAGTCATTTGGTTCAAACTCCAAGTGAGTTTCCTGCATAGCTTATGATTAAGATGGCCAAATCTTAACTGTGCAGTGCCATGTGCCTTTCACATGTGAATACAAGAAAACCACTTTGAACCTTTTGCATATTTCGCATTCATTGCCGTTTCACAGTTGTACTTAAACTCTTTGCATTCGATTTAGCCTGCTCATGCAATTCACAGTACAGGATATGATAACCACCACAAAAATTTTTCAGTCTGTTTACGAAAAAAGTTATAGAGCGTGCAAGTTTGACGTCATTCCTGGGTGCTTTTTAGTTATGACTCAGATTGGTTCCAAACATGTCTTTTCAATTCAGGACGTCTCATAATGTTCCAAATAAAATCTCTGTATAAAACACCTATAAAATGTTAGATTGTTGCGTTCCTGGCTGTTCCAGAAGGAGTAAAAATAGAGATTTACACTTCTATAGTTTCCCAAAAGAAAGAAAGATATGCGAGTGATGGCTTTTTTTTGTTAAGAGATTAAAAAGCGTTGTAATATTAATGCTATAAAAAATACAACTGTATTAAATGTCGTAATATTGATATAAATTCTACAAATTCACATACTAATTTAAGAGATACCCTTTTTTTCTGACCGCCCGTTTCAATGTTACCAACCATCTTCATTCCTAAGCTTTCGGACCCTTCGTCGCGCAAATGACGTAAGCTGTGATGCACTCCCTATATGCATACTCTTTTCTTAGACTGTAATTTTTAGGTCTTTCCCTTGAATATGTCTTTTTTGAATACTACCAGTATTTCTGTAGTAAGTGAAACATCATGTACATACTTAGAAATTTTTCAATGATAGAATATTTAATCACAAGGAAATAATTTAATAGGTTTTTTGTTTTGTTTACAGTAAAAGTCCTTTAATCCAGCACCTATGGGACCAGACTGCTTTCAGTTCATTCAAAGTGTCAAATTGCCGAACATCTCTGAATAAGGCTTTATCAATTAATTTCTTTTAGTTTTTTCACTCTCTGTCAGTTTAGTTTTAATAAATAACATAGCATTTGGTCAAGTTAGTGATCACACCTAGAAAGCCCTTTTATTTCTATAAGAACAAAATTGCATTGCTCCTATTCTAATCATGTGATCGATTGTTACTGGAGAAATAAACATGAATATTTATTTGAAATGATTGATATTTATCATAATAAATTAGAAATATCACCACTAAAAGTGATATAGAAATGAAATTGTACAAATGTACAGTTTTCTATTTATGTTGAAAAGTTTTAACATAAATTCAAGGAGACACTGCTGCTAAGAATTTTCAGGAGCCCTATTCAAAGGTAGTGGGGAAAAAAAAGCTCTTTTTTGTTGCGTTTAAATTAAGTTTTAAGAAATTTTGAAATGAAATTATACAGGGTGCCCAAAAAATTGTTTACAAACTTTGTGCTGGTCTGTCAGACGATGACGGTAGGAAGGTGTGTACGAAAATCAAATTGTTGGGTGCTACAGCAACTTGACGGACATGTAAGAAAAAGACACTCAATGGTAATGTGACTTCAACAACACAAAAACAACTTAAAAATCATGTTACAGTAAAAATTCCATCCATGCACAGCAATGCATGCTTCACTTAATCTCCAGTTCAATTATCTAAACAATGGATGACTTTGTAGAAGTCCGTTTGGGAAGCGCTTTGGTACATACGTCTCGCTATTTGTCCATTTCCTTCCATGAACCCATAAACCTAATGCATATCGACCAGTTCTTCGTTATTGAATCGATGCATCCTGATCCTGCAGTATCCTCGCCTGAAATGATCCTGCTTGCTGCTCTCTAATATGCCTGCGAACATCGCCCTCTAGCGATGGCTGGTCACGTTTTCGAACACAACTTTGGCAGACCAGCATGTAAATATTGTAAACGACCTTTTGGGGCACCCTGTATAAATATACAGCATCACGAATGGATGCAGCTGAATCGCTCTTGAATCGGATGAAGCAGAGTCATTCCTGACTTTATCTGTTCTTGCCATCGTAGATGCTGAACCTGTATTGAAAGCTACTGTCACGTGTTTTAATTAGTTTTAATTAATTAACTTAACCCTGAAACCCCAGAGGTACTAAGACGTGAACAGAGATGGGAAAGAGGGAAGTTCTTTGAATCATAAGTATGAAATAATGCCTTTAATTGTTCAAACATTAAATTATATATACAATTTAAAGACCATTAACAGGATTAACTTTTAATCACAATTAATATGCTGCAGAGTGCGCCTGGCTATTAGCAGTTCCTTGGCCTGAAATACGACGCTGGCGAACAGGTAGGTACGACCATCCCTTCATGGCAATGAACTGCTGAGGGAAAACCCGGTACCGCTATCTCGGAAGGCGGCAACCTTTTCAGGTAAGTCTCGGTCGGAGCAAAACCTGATACAATGAGAATAATGACATTAGTAAGGAATCAATTTAATCGACGCTAAGTATGAGCTGATTAAGAGCAAACGAATAAGAATCACCATTAACTCAGATACTTAGAGCTAAGAATTTAGAATCTTATTAAAGCTATCAATGGACATACCACACCCAACGAAAAGCCCAGCCAAGTGGCGGAGGGGGGCTACCACGATGTGAAACTGGCTGTAGTCCTTCCCACTTGCGGAGCATACAGGGCGAGTTGAGGCAGAGATGACTCCTCCCGGAGTGAAGTGTACTTGGGGCAATTTAGGCTCCGTTCCCTCTTGGGTCCACTCGTGCCTCCTGTGACGTGAGAGATCGTCAGTCCATTGATGTCTCGGTTGCTGTAGTCCAGCGCACACAGTAGCTGAGACGAATCATGACTTACGGAGCAGCAGCCCTCATTAGGATTATGGCATCCACCCACGATGCGTCCTGTCGAATTCTGGTCGATAGGATATTGAGCATGTGATGATTGCCCTCGGTCCCGACTCACTGTTCCTTGTTCCGATGATTGTCTGCTATGTCGAATAGAATTGATAAAATCATTATTTAATTTGGGCACATAACTTGCCTGTCTAATGAATCCAGATGTGCCCTCGGGGGCGGGCTTCTTCCTATTCCGATGAATAGCAGAACTGGCTATTTTAAATCCTTTGCTGGAATATCGGTCCTGCTGGCCGGAGAAAGTTCTGTCAGATTTAGTGGAGTTGCGATGGAAGGGCGTGAAGTCATTCGCTAAGTTCTCTCTATTCACCATGGAATTGTAGAACACAATAGAAGCATGTTGTCTTCTTTCCTTTGGTTCGCCTCGATGCCTTTTACGAAATCCAAGAGCATCTAATTCCACCAAATCATTTGAAAAAGAACTGGAAATAAACTCACTTATTCCTTCCGCGGGCGTGACTTCATCTTTCGCCTTCTTCCATAAATTGCTGTTGGAGCTAGAGCAGATGATATTTGCTCCAGCGAACACCCTTAAAACGATCTTATAACAGGGTGCTCAGGCGCACATGCTTAAAGCATTTTTTTTTTTTTCCTGAAGCCTTTCATAGGCTTCAAAGCTTCAATAAACGCCTCAGTTTCGAGGCTCGTTTCTCCACCGGTTGGTCATCAGAAGTCTAAGGGGAACGTATAAATATAGGCATACTTATTATTATGGTCCCCTCCGATGACCTCACAAAGGCGTTTGGATGACGTGAAACGCCTTTTGAAAACTAAAGGACCTAGCCGATACCATTCTAATAGGAGGAAGGATCGTAGATGTACAGAACCTTTTTTCCACGTAGATGACGGTGTGGAAAAGGTCCCCATCGATCTGTCCACTCTTGCTGACCAGAGTTCTTTATTAAGAAACATAATTGGTACCGCTAGATCCAAGTGTAATAAATCACCGGTGGAGTCATCCATCAGGAATCGCACAAACGAATAGGAGATCTTGGGCAAACTAAAATGATGACATAGACGATTCCAGATGGACTGAGCAAACGAGCACTCGAAGAATATATGTTGAATAGTCTCTGCAACACCACAATGCAAACAACCAGCAGAACTGACCACCCTCCATAGATGAAGACGTTGGAGGGAGTAAAATCCGTGGTGCAGCAACCGCCAATGGATGGAGAAAACGGTTCCGTCGAAAGCAACAGTTTTTAATGCCTTTAAAAAGGCTGACCACGGATAATCTGGGCAGAGACGAAAGATGTCGGTGGTCACGCCCTGGTCAGACTGCTGGAAGAACCAAGACAGACGCAAATGGCCCCAGTCTTGTTGGTCTAAATTGCGCAATGCTGGCAATAATGTCAATAAGTCCCCTTGAGCTGATGGTATAAGCTTGGGTGACGCACATTAGTAGTTATTGGCAGCAAGGGTGGCAACGGTATCCTATTCACTTTGAAGAATACCCGAAGGTAAACAAACACAAAGTTCGCCCATAAAGGTGGGGGGAAAAGAAAAACACGAATCATTGCAGCAAGCCTTGCCGCAATGAGATAACGCCGAATCTCGGGCAGACCTAACCCTCCCCTTTCAAAGGGAGTGAAGAGAAACTCTGCCCGAACTGGATGACGGTGCGCAGAACTCCCCCACACACAATTTACAATTGCACTGCGAACTTTGCGAAGAAGTTCTACCGATGGTAAAGTGAATAGGCATTTAGCTGTCAATAATGATAATATAGATGTGGAAAAGTAAAATTTCCTGTCAAGGCGGGCAATACATTTTTCCACCACTTGCTGCCAATGGATTGAGTCCATGTCCGGGAGAAACGAAAATATGAAGCCGAGCACTGTGATCTGACCACACCATGTTATTGGGAATGACTTGAGCTTGTTGATGGTCCATTTCCCGATAGCAATTCCCTTTGACTTGACGAGGTTGATGGTACTCCCCGTCGAAGTGCTGAAGAGATCGAAGGTTTCCTTGTATATGCTCAGGGAATATGAGTCCGAAGCAAACAACACGACGTCGTCGGCATAAGCTAAAGTCCTGATGTTGAGGGACGCAGCAGGAAACTCATATCCCCGAACCTCCGGGTGGTGGTTCAAGAATTGCAGTAATGGCTCCAAATAGAAGATGTACAGGAGAGGTGATAGAGGGCATCCCTGCCTGACACCTTTTAGGAGATCAAAAGTAGACGATGTGGAGCCATTAACCGCCACACATGATGTGGCCGATGCATACAGTGAGGAAATAATCACAGCAAAAGTCCGAAGATGAAGCTGGTGAAACACTTGGAATAGAAATTCGTGATTCACCTTGTCAAACGCTATTTCCTGGTCGAGACTTAACACTGCAAGAGTTTGTTGACGAACTTGCGCTTCTTCCATTACACACCGAATGGTAATGAGATTGTCTGTCATCCTGCGCGTTGGAATTGAGCAGGATTGACCCGGATCAAAAAACTCGTCGGCAATGAGTTTAAGCCGTTGCTGGAAAACCCCAGTGAAGATTTTGTAGTCCGTATTGAGTAATGTAATCGGTCTCCACTGGGTCACGAGTTTTGGATCCGGGCATTTAGGGAGTAGGATGATTTTCCCTACAGTAAATTCCGGTGTGATGGAAGACGGGTCTTGAATGATAGAATTAAAGACTGGCACCAGGAAAGGCCCAAGAAGTTTCCACGACGAATTGAAGAAGGTGTAAGGTATGCCGTCTAATGATGACGGCCGTCTGCCGAGAGAAACTTCTTGACCTCATCTTCGGTGAAGGGACGTGTTATAAACAAATCGGATTCCACAGAGAAAGGTCTCAATGCCTCTATCCACTGCTTCGTGGTGTCTGACGGATTGATTGGATGGCTAAAAAATGATGAAAAGTGAAAGTGAAAGGCTGATAAGATGTCGGCATCAGATTCCACTTCCTCACCTTCCACCAATAAACGATGGCAATGTTTATTGTTAGCCCGACGCCTCTCCTCAGCGAAGGCTGCCGATGACATGTGCCGGACGTCAGCTGCCCAGGTAAGTTTGGCCCTGAGTGCTGCGCCGGCAGCTTTCCGGATCATTAGAGCGTTTATTTCGCTCTTCACCTGTTGAATTTCAGCCTGAAACTCCTCCTTAGGGGTGGAACAACGGAGGAGTCGTAATATTTCTTGCAGCATGAGGAGGTAACGATGACGACGGCTGGCTGCATCCAATCCAATCTTCCGGAAAAATTTTTTTATTTTAGTTTTAAAGTTCAACCACGATTCGAGCGTAGGGGCACATTGTGGAGATGTTTTTCCACAAACTGAACGAACATTCCCCGGTACTCTTCATTGTCGAGCAGAGAAACGTTTAGAAACCAGTTCTTATTGGTGACTTGATCTGCAGCAATTTCCGGAGAAACAAATGGAGGATCCTACGGTCACAAGATGGCACTATGGTCAGAAAATGCACAAGGAAGAACCTCCATTGTTCCAGCTGCACCAGCAAACACATTGTCGACCAAAAAAAGATCAAGTTGCGATGCCACAGTGGGTCCTCGATGAAATGTGAACCCACTGAGATCACCACGAGAATTAACAGGCCATAGATCGAACAATGCATTTTGCTGGCACAGGCGATGCACATATCCAGACGAAAAGATGTTGTCTGCGTCTGGATGACAGTTAAAATCACCAGCAATCACTACAGGAAATGATGAACACAGATGTACTTGTAGGTCGTTGAAAAAGTCACGTTTCTCTGCACTCGTGCACGGAGCATACACGTTAAGCAATCGGAATTGAAATTTAGAAGATGTAATGTCTAAAGATATTACCCTGCACTCGCTGTCGCACAAATAATTCGACACCTGAATGGAGGGGTTGAAGATGATAGTTGCAACCCCTTGCCCAAACGGTGACGAAGAGTTAATAAAAAATTGTCCACGAGGAAATTGTCTGCGAAGGCCGGGTAGATCGTACCATACTTGTGAAGGATCAAGTTTCACTTCTTGAAGCACAAGTATGTCCGGCCTGTACAGGGCAATAAACGTCGATAAAACCGATTGCTTAAAAGACGAACCCAGGGAACGCACGTTCAGTGAGATGATCTTCATTGTGGAATCACGTTGCTGGCTCTTGACACTTCTCCGAAGGAGACTGGAGCTTCACGGATGATGGTGGAGGCTCCTTCGACTTCCGCCTCGGAGATTGAAACGAGGAAGAAGAAGAAGTGCTGCGATGATGGCTCTCGCGGCTGTCTCGCTCGGTGGAAGAAGAAGCAGCAACGCCGTCCCTTCTGCTGTGATGCCGTCTGGTTCTGTGCTTGCGAGATTTGGATGCCGTCGCAAGCACGTCCCGCTGTATTGAGGCTGATGACTTTACATTCCCAGCTGACGATGACACCGAAGTAGACGTAGGCGCACAGGCGATCCGTAGTGGCTGCGAAGACGATGTCTTCGCAGGCGGAGGAAGGGCTGGAAAGTCTTTGCTGGGAAGACACTCCTTTAGGCGAAGATGGAGCTGCTGGCGATGCAAGCGTCCTCTCCGGGCACTGGTGAAATTTATTGACTACTTTGTTACAGTAGTCACATTTCACCAAGAGAGGACAGTCTTTCCTGACGTGAGCCGTCTTCTTGCAGTACCAGCAGCACTGCCTTTGACCTTTGCAAGACACGGAGACTTTATCTCCGCGCATTACAACATCTTTAGGAATGTCTCTATGTAAGTCCATGTAGACTATAATGTCCCCTGTTCTTTGAAGCGGAGAATCTGGGTGCTGAGGATACGAAATCCTATGCACCACACCATAGTCCGACATGAAACCTCTGAGATATTTCTCAGTCATCAGCGGCGATGCTCCCCGGATGCAGACTGGTAAATATCCGGGTTCAGCATAACTCAGCCCAACCTTGATAGTATCAGCAGACACAATACGGTCTGCCACATTACGCTGCCTACAGAGCATCTTCGAGTCAGTCGGGGTAAGCCTCTGTAGGACTAACACAGCAGGGTCGCCAGACGGGAGAACAGGAGGTATACTCGTTTTGGAGTATAACTCCTTCATGAGCATGCCGACGGAAAAAGGCCCGTCGGCAATCATATTCACCATGTTTTCCATGGTGAATGAATAAAGTCACAAAGAGTTCGGGGGGGGGGGGGGGCGAGACCTCCCCCGGGGTTGCCGGGGGAGGGTCACTTAAGTCACAGATTATTCACTCACGCAATGGAGATGATTAATTGCGGAGTGAATAAACCTAAGTTCAATAAATAAAGTTACTTACGGAGCACAAACACTATTTCACGGAAGCTCGTTCTCGCTCTCATAAATTCGTCAGCTCCGGCAAAAATTCAGAATCCTGTCTCAATTTGCTTCGCTCTCGTAGCTTTTTATGCTTGCTCTTAATCAGCTCATTATGCCTCGAAAATCTCGCCAGCCAATCAGCTCCCTTAAAGCTCACGCGCTCATGGTTCATTCCACTTGCCTTTCTGGATAACGGGTTATAGCGCTGCTTAGTTGCTCGCTCATTCTGGTCGCATGCAAAGTCGATTTTGCATGTTATGTCATCAGATGTAATTCTGCCCACCTGCTCCACCTGTTGACCTGACACAACATTTTTACATTTAGTATTTTTATTTCTCAACTTCATTGCTCCTGTTATGTCATCAGATGGACTTTCTCTTACCAGCTCCATCTGGTGGCATGAGAGCTACACATGAATTAGACATACATAACATGTTCAGCACCAAATTTTCCGCATTAAGAATGTGTGATTAGAATAAAACGACCAAAATTAACTAAAGATTTAAAAAAGACTTAATTTATTGTTTAGATTTACACCATGAAGAATTTAAAGTTTTATATTAAAGAATATTACCCATCCCCTCCACCTTGCTGATTGAAATACAAACATGGTGCTGCCAATGCGATCGTAAAATAGCTAATGCATTAAAAATAAGAAAGTAAAACTAAATATTAATTACTGGCTTAGTTCCAAAAATTATAATAAAATCATACGTAATAAAAAAAATTCATAGAGAGGCACCAGAATTTCCGGATTACCAGAATTTTTGAATTTAATCTGGAAATGGGACTATTTTTCCCAACTTCCGGATCATCGAAAGTTCTGAAGCATTGAGTGCCGGATTAAAGGACTTTACTGTATTAAAAAAGATAAAAAATACTTATAGTTTGGTAGGAAAAATTGTAACAAAGAATGTATTAAAATGAATCTGATATTTAATTCAATTGTTATAAATTAGTTAACCTGAAATTTATTTATTTACTAGAAGAGGTACCCGGCGTTGCCCGGGGTAATTACACTTGGATGTAAACAGAACAATCTCAAAAAATTAAATTAAATTTTGCAATATCTTAAAAATAAACA
The DNA here is from genome assembly GCA_023313115.1 of Rhysida immarginata. Taxonomy (NCBI): domain Eukaryota; kingdom Metazoa; phylum Arthropoda; class Chilopoda; order Scolopendromorpha; family Scolopendridae; genus Rhysida; species Rhysida immarginata. The sequence continues at coordinate 10,076 of JAHWFO010082712.1, forward strand.
CATGAAAATGCTTAGAATTAATACAGTAAAAATTCTTAATGAAAATTCGAAAAAAATCTTTTTAAAGGCTCACAATGGCTGGACCGCTCCAATAATTTCTTACTCAGGTAATCTTACTTCAGATGTACACTTGATGTTGTTTCAATTTCCACTCTTCTCTCGTTGTGTTGAAGCA
>JAHWFO010082721.1:0-13549 GCA_023313115.1 Rhysida immarginata
GAATTAGACTGGACTCTTTATCTTGGTGATTTAATTATTGTTCATTCTTTTTTTGTTACCGAATAAGACTTTATTAAAACTCGGACTGAACTAAAAATATTGACTTGGACTAAAGAACATTTATGTTAATTAATTCTACTTTACGTATCATTATTTAACGTAGGCGCTTAACGTGACAGGTTAAGCAGATTAATGTAGACAGTGGTTGTGTCCCAGATGGGATTTATGTGAATTAAGCTGTTATTCTGATATTTACAAGAATTGTTGTTGGAGCTAAAAACAATAGCTCGGCGTTTTAATGTTGCCACTAGGAAGATAACTGAATTTTGTGCCCCGTGTATTTTTGTAATATTACATTTTTGTAATAGTATGCCGGGATGTAAGTCTACATATGTTCGTATTATTGCTGATGTGGTTTAGTGTGTGTGTTTACGCATTACGTTAATTTGATTGTTTATCATACCTTATCACAAGGTTTTATTGCATTGAAGATATTGCTTGATTATTTAATGTATGATTTTTACAATTGTTATTCATAAGCAACTGAAGTTATTGCATAGTGAATGAGGGTATCAATGTGACAATGCCTATACCCTGTTGACACTGCTATTGCCTATATTTTGGTTATATTTAGAAGCACTTTCTTTAAGTTTAATCAAGGGGCATTGTCATTCTATTTCTTTTAATTAAATACCGGGTGGGCAAGAAATAACGTGAGGTGTTCAGAGCTCGCTAGCGGGAATTCTATTAGGCCAAATGCAGTACAATTTTGGTGTATATACTTAGTGGAACATGCAGTTTCAATTTCTGCCAAAAAAAAAATAGTACTAAAAGTCGCCATAGGGGGCACTTATTTCAAGAAAACAATGAATACCTAATTGTCAAATGAAGAAATACCGTACAAACCAACTTTAGTAACAACAATAAACAATGTTTTATTTTTAATTACAAATGTGTTTCAATATGACCACCAGTGTGTTGTTCCAATAGCTGCATGCGGTACACGACATTTTCTACGGCAGCTCGCAGCATATCTGCATTAATTAGTCTGATATGTAACGTTATTTGATCCTTTAAGGTTGAGAGGTCAGGAATATCCCCATAACCAAACTTCACAAGGGTTGAGATCAGGCGACCTGGGTGGCCATACCATGAGAAATGCACGACTAATTATTCTGTTGGAACTTTCTCTACGACAAATTCCACATCAGTCCACTCTGAAAATATCCAAAGCTGCAGTCCACAGGCGTTTAAGAGCAACCCCAACACTGAAATGACCCGTCACCCACCGTTGAAATTTGAGCATATTCAATGGGCACGAGAGTACATATCGTGAAACGACGAATGACTACAATGCTTTTTAGTGACGAGAAAAAAATGGAACTTGGATAGTCCATGGTTACCGTTCCTTATTGGCACGATTTACAAAATAAACCAAAGTGTTCTACACTTGACAACAAGGCGGTGGATTAGTCACAGTGTGGGATGCCATCAGATTTAATGGAGTGACAGTTCTTTGTAGCAGACAGAAGTCAGAAGATTATTTGTGTGTTCCTTCCCAACATTTGTTACCAATGGCTGATCTGATCGGAGCACCCAATTGGGCGTTCCAACAGGACAATGCGCCCATCTATACATATCGCACCACAAACGATTGGTCAAATTCATTTTATGAACTGGCCATCAAGAAGTGCGAACCTCAATCCCATTGAGAATGTTTGGGGCATCACGTCACGTCAGATGTATGCTGGTGGTCGTCAGTTTACTTCAGTAGCAGAACTAGCCTCAGCAATTGAAGATGTTTGTTACAATCTCAATCAAAAATCGGCGCGAAAACTATTGCGATTCATCTTGCGAAAAACTTTTGCGAAAAACTTGATGCGATTCATCATGGTGGAAAGCCCACTGACTATTAATAGCGTTATTTTTTGCGCGAACTCAATAAATTGCCTAAACTTTTGAGACAGTGGATTTTTCATTTTGTTAAAATCATCTTTAAAATAATGAACTAGAAGCCAGTGCTTTTGTTTTGTAACTTGGATTGAAGATATAATTCAATTATGAATGTTAATATTTGTTTTGCATTCAATAATTCTTTGAAATTATTAAAAAACACGATTACCTAAACCTTTGAGATGCACTGTATAGGTAAAAAAAATTTAGCTTGGGAGAAGAAAGAAGATCGTTGCTGAGCTTCTCAAGTAAAAGAAATCCTTTGTGTGAACATGTGCTCCGGTGGAATACTCATTGAGAGCAATACTATACTTTTTTGTAAAGTATAGTATTTTTCCATTTGATTTTGAAACATGCATCGGACAGGATCCAGTAAGAGAAAAAAAAAGAGATTTGTATTTCTCCAAGTTGGTTAATGCTTAAAGAAAGAGTAAGCAGTAAACTTATAAATAATATTAATTATTAACTGGAGATGCGTCTCCAAGCATAGGTAATGATTTTTAAATTGAACCAAACTTCCGATCTCGGAGCGAATAACATGCGAACCAGGAACCTCGACTATCATGGCCGATGCCTCTACCAATTGGGCTATCGCAGACACCACGGACAGCCAAGCTGTCTCAAGGTGTCTTAAAGACAACCAAGTTGTCACGGTTGAAAGCCCAATGGGAGACGGGAACCTGGTCCGCAGATCGAGAATTCCTCCACTCCAAACCATCAGAAAGTTGATGAACTCACAAGTAAATAATAATAATTATTAACTGGAGATGCGTCTCCAAGCATAGGTAATGATTTTTCAAGACACCTTGAGACAGCTTGGCTGTCCGTGGTGTCTGCGATAGCCCAATTGGTAGAGACATCGGCCATGATAGTTGAGGTTCCTGGTTCGAATCCGGGTCGCAGAATTTTTCCTTCCATTTTTCAATTGAAAAATCATTAAACTTATTTTTTCTTTTTTTTTTTTTAATATTTTGTTAGAACAAAGCGAGACGACAAATTGATGATGTGCAAACACATCTTTAATAATTTTTAATATAAACTGTATGTATTTTAAAATAATTAAATAAAAATTCCGATGAAATATAATCTTGTATTATTTATTTGCTTAAGAATTTCTCACGCATTAATCCTAATTTCTCAGAGTTTAGAAATAATTCATTATCTACATGAAGTCTGGAAAAGATATTTTATCGTATTCTATGTAGGAAGTAAACCACTGCACTATAAATAACAATTATTACAACTTATTAAGTTATATTTATGTTTATGCAATAAACGACAAATTATCATAAATTACAAATTATTCCAATTTTCAAATTTCACTATCAAAGTTTGTAGATCTCAGAATATCCTGTGGCCTTCCTCAGAATGTCAGAAAAAAGTACTAGAGACGGTCGTAGGACGTCATCAGATTGGCTTGTTAAGACGTCTTATGAACCTGTTCAGAATGTCCGAATAAAGTACTGGAGACGTCCACAGGACAAGCTAACGTTGTCGGTATAAGACGTCTTAGGGATGATCGTAAGGTGGGACATGTATAACATAATTAGGACACATTTTGGATATTCATGGGACGTTTTAAAGACGACCTCAATGTCCCGTCAAGGATGTTCTTACAATGGAAACCCAGTGCAGCAGTGAAACAACAAGGTACGGTGCAGTCACATTTCTATAGTGACGCCCGAACCATTTTAAACCGTGATGTAGCTCTATTTCGTGAATTCCGAGATGGCGCAGAAAACTCGAGAATTTTTGGGGGAAATCGAGGCGCGGGCTGTGTTACGTATTCTTCTTCTCAAATGAAACAGTGCCACACAGGTCTATGTCGAGTTGAAAAGCACGTGCGGTGGCAGCGACGCCGTTTCCAAAATGACAAGGAACCGTTCATCTTTGAGGTGGAACAATTCCTCTAGAGTGAGACAGAGGATTTTTACAATAAGGGAAATGTGCTTGGCCCTGAATGAGATTATGGGGTGAAGGACTAACCACTGTTTCGCTGCGAGTGCTAGAGACTCTCTACCATCATAGAGATTGGGTGTTCTACCCCCTCCCCTTTACAAATATCCTAGCTATAAACATGATATAAGCAGAATCTACAAAAGAATCTTCTGAGTTAGCCTGCTCAGTTAATCGCCGAGTTTTATAAGAAGTGATTTACATGAAATTGATGGCCTTCTGCCATTGCTTTATTTTAATCAGAATACTCTGACAACAACCTAGGCAGGAATGCACTAAATTTCGGCTAATTTTAAAAAGAGCATGACCAATTAATTTTAAAATAACATATCTACGAGGGGCGATTGATAAATAAGGTCTCCATTGCTGTAACTTTTTTATTTGTTAACCGATTTTCAAAATTCTTTTTGTATCTTATACTCACATTTGTCCTCTATGTAATGCACTATTCACTTTTCGACATAGTCCCCATTCCTTTCCACGCATTGCGCCAACGCGTGACTAGTTGGGTGAACCCGTCGGAGAGGAATTCCGGAGTTGTTGTCGACACCAGGATTGAATGGCAGCGTTTACCTCGCCGTCAGAACCAATTCATGTCCCTTAAGGGGCTCTTTCTTCTTTGGGAAGTGGTGAAAGTCGCAATGTGCAAAGTCTTTCATTTTTGAACTGCAATTTTTCATCTTTGAATTGTAGGCGCTGCAACGCCTCTGGTGTGTGGTGACTCGTGTGCGGGCGGACGTTATCGTACTCCAGAAGAGGGTCCAAAGCTGCCATTCAATCCTGGTGTCGACAACAACTCCGAAATTCCTCTCCGACGGGTTCACCCAACTAGTCACGCGTTGGCGCAATGCGTGGAAAGGGATGGGGACTATGTCGAAAAGTGAATGTTTTATTCTTCTTAATTTTTTTTTGTTATTACAATATTATTACTATGACAAGTATAAATATTCTACAAGAATACTGCATAGCTGGTCTTACAGGGCCACAAAATGGATAAATAGATTATAAGCACATAAAAACATCATAAAAGATACGAGAAAAAAAGAAAATTAAACAAAGAATTGATTAAACTCTATGTAATGGAGTTAATAACTTTAAAAAAAGCCAATCTTTTTATGCTGAATCTTATGAAATAAAACAATATATTAATTAAAGAAGCATCGGTGAAAAATAAATGAATGCCCTTAATTAATCTTTCAATAAGTTTTTGTTTTTTTATTTTATTTTTTAAAAAACTCCATGGAACAAAGCGGAAGGACAGAATCGAAACAAAAACTTCATATTATCTAAAAGATTTCCTGCTTATAAAAACCAATCACTTTATTAACACCCTCTCAATATCATTTCGCTTTTACTATTCACGCATGCTCACTCTCATCACGCTCCACCAGCTACCATTTCATGAGCATTCCAGGCGCCATTTCATCTATTTTAAAATAAAGCAAATAGAATTTTGATCTAATGACAGGTCTAAGTAATTTTTTTTATGCATCGTATATTAATGTTCACTCTAGCCTATAATGGATAACATCCTTATCTTATCTATTAACAACCCTTATTTTACTATGCGAAGATTCATAAATGAATCTCTGTCCCAACCACCATTTCGAAAATAAAAATTCAGCCATTTTGTAGTAACCATACGTCATCCTGTAATCCAAAATTACGGCTATAGATTTGAGTTGATGAAAATATTTTGTATTTTTTGTAAGAAGCGAATAAAACATTACTAAAAGAACAAAGGTTTATTCATTTGTTTTTATATTATTATCCCTACTTTAAATTTATCGAATCTCGCGAGCCTAAAATTATGAATTAAAAAGTCTTCTGTAAAAAGAGTGTTGTTTATTGGTCAGGAACTGAGTAAATCTAGGAAATCAATTCAAAGAAAAAATTAACTGTTTATGCTCATCTTGTGAGCTTCAAAGCAAACTAGTGCTCTAACTTCCAGTAAAGCACTAGATAATACCACAGTCAATGGAAGGGAAATACTGATAATACTTATCGAGTGCTTTAACTTCCAGTAGACTTATCCGCCACCATGCGGTAAAAAATAGCATTACCCATAATGCACTTGAAATGGGTACTCTCTGCTGTGTTTACAACTGCATATTAGCAAACCCAAGTGCAGTTATAAATTTTGCATGGGAAAAAAAAAAGAAGCAGTTATCAATAATATTGTCAGGTTGTGGGATGTAACTCTAAGTAAAGAAAAGAAAAATGCTATTGAAAATTTTTAAAAAGATGAGTGAGAAAAAAACGTGGGGAATTCGTTTAAAAAATTGGGAAACACATTAGAAATGCTATGTACGTTTGCAGTAAGCACTGTTAGAAAAGGACTTCTACTTTCCATTAGAATATTTTTTTTTCCTAACTTAGGAGTGTTCTAATAATTTTTTTCCTCAGTGGAGATATCTTGATAATTTTGTTTAAAGTATTAAATTTCATTCAAAAGATCCAATTTTTCTTATTTGCATTAAGAAATGATTAAGTAATAAAACTATGTAATTGAATTCTGTCTGAAGTATCAGGATTACACATGATCATTAACTAAAATGTTTTGATTACATTTTGCACACTGTGTTCGAATAATTTTTGCCAGGGGTTGTAAAAAATTTGTTTTTGGTATTAATATTGTTCCATTCATAAGCTTTTATCGCTTTAATTTCGTGATTTGTTATTCCCTTTCTTGCTATGTATTGCGTACACTGTTCGGAAATCCTAGCTTGTTTTTGCAGCTGAACATTGCTTTTTCTCTGATGTTGACATGTATTTCGTGAGGCTTTGCATTTATTGCACTTGTCTGAATGCAGATGTTCAACACCGAATTAATCTGAGCTTGCTGCCGTAAGATGCCACAGTATATGATGTTTTCCATATGAAAAAACAGCTTCCCCTTCGATAAACTTCTTTTTTGCCCCTTACACAGCCAAAAAGCCTGGGCCAAAGTGATTTTGAAGGGCATGTTGCTTCGTTAATTTACTTCGACAGTACCCAACTGCGTAGTCATTTTGTTTTACAAGTTTTGCCATCTACATTCTGCTGGAAGTGCGAATGTACAATGGAGGAGTGGAAAAACATCATGTGGAGTGATGAGTCACGGTACTTGTTGTGGCACTCCGATGTGCGTATCGGCCTCGGTGGCCCAGTGGTTGCGTGATCGCCTCTGATTCCCGAGTACGCGGGTTCCATCCCGGCTGAGGACGACGAGGATTTTCTTGCATGCACTAAACCGGTTTGCAGCCAAATGTGAAGAAGCTGGGATGAAGATCAGTATGGCTAAAACTGAGGTTCTGGTCCTTTCAAGACAGCCTGCTCAGTGCGCTCTCCATGTTAGGGTTGACAGGTGGAGAAATTCAAGTATCTCGGGATTGCATTCACGAGTGATGGACGGCAGGAGAAACAATTGAATGCTCGGATCGGTACAGCAAGCTGTGTCAGACGTGAACTGTGGCGATCCGTGGTAACGAAACGCGAGCTGGGTAACAAAGCCAAGCTCTCTGTCTTCAAATCTATTTTGTCCCCATTCTCACCTATGGTCATGAGGCTTGGGTAATGACCGAAAGAGTGCGATCGCGGGTACAAGCGACCGAAATGAGATTTCTGAGAGGTGTGGCAGGTGTTACCCTACTAGATAGAGTGTATTGTAATGAAGATGAACGAATTTGAAAATGTATTGTAATTTATTGTCACAAAATATAGTAATAATACTACTCAATTTATTTTCTCTGGTTACTATAGATTTGAAGACAACGATTTTTCCACGAATCGATAGCCTTATTTCAAAGAACCTGCAAGCCATCAACCGTTCGTTATTCAAGGCTTTTAGTGCTTCACATATGGCTAACTCCTAATGCTTATTCCAAGATCATATACATCTTAATGAATTCCATTCAGATATTTAGATTAATCAATTTTCATGAACAGCAATTAATTTTCCTTTATGGATATTTTTAATATTAATTAGTTTGACGAAAGGCCAGGCTAAGTGCTAAGTATTCCCGACAAAAGATAGACTGTACAGAGTAATTTTTATTACTTATTTAATTTCTAAGTAGCTAAAACCTTCATTTCATTTAAATTAGGATTAATCAAACAATCCTATGTTTTTTAAGGAAAATAGCAATTTATATTTGTCCATTTTCTAAATAGAAAATTTTGTATAAATTTTTTAATTAGTCGAATACCATTTATTATTCCATGACTGTGAAAGGAAATAATCGACACTAATACCCTAAATAAAGAGAGGGAGTGGGTCAATTAAGTGCTTTTGAAACCACATATTTTTAATTCATTTCTATTAACAGTACTATAGTTACACAAAATTAATATGAAGTTCATATTTCCCTGAAATAATTTCAGTATTAAGGTTATCATAATTTTTCGAAGGAAAAGGAAGAACAAGAGGAAGTCGATGACACTTTGCCTGAAAATAAAAAAACTCTTTCGTTTGTTTTACTGAAAGAAAGAAAAATTGACAAAAGCAAAATTATACGAACAGTAAAATTATTTTTCCCGTACACGGTATGGAAAGTCACAATGTCTCGAAAAACACAAGGTAGTCCGTCTTAAGTACGGTTATATTGTAACCCTAACAGCGGTATTCGCATGTGATGTAAATATCACGAAATGGCGGCTAGAAAAGGGGATGGTTACGCAGATAATGTGAATTACTTGTTTGAGGGAAAATATTATAACTATTGATCAACAACTGCTTTACTAATCATGAATAAGATAGACAATATCCATGCAAATATGTAAATAAATGTTTATGAAAAATACGCAATTTTATATTATTATTATTATTACAATTACACAAAATGGCAGGAAGAAAGCTCATAAAATGGAATGAGAATTCTGAATGAATACCCTAACAATTCTCATTCTTAGTATACCACTATTAAGTCAAAACAGATGATAAAAAATTCTGGCTGAATTTAATAAGTTTATTTAAATCTGGAATGTGCGGATTTTATTATTATTTTGCATGTTATCCTCCTTGATATGATAGGTTGCTAGGAATTGGTTTTAAATTATCTACGATAGGAGGCGTCATTTATAATATCACGAATCCTACGAACCAGACGAACTGAAGTTATAAGCATAACAATATTTGGTCGCACAATTCGTATTTGTAAATTACAAACAGTTTTTAATTACAGTTGTGATAAATATACGCAATAGGAATAAATATAATTCTTTTATATAAGTAGCAATTCCAATCTAGCAGTCAATAAATACGTAAATAACTTTATGGACAAGTGATGTTTAGTCCGAAACTAGAGATGTAAGATATTTTCCTACTACTACTCGTGAACATAGGGAGTTTCGACGGAATAAAACAACATCTCTCTAAACGACCGCCATTTCGTGAGATTGCTGTTCGCCATTCCATGTCCTAAATACATAATATCGTATTTATATCTATTACTCTAATGAGTTGCTGTTTTATTATAGGATAGTAAAGTCTTAGATTGAAATAATCACTATCAAAAATTTATAAAGGCTAAACACTCAACAAACTCCTATCAATATGTTGTGTGTTCGTTTTTTTAACTTATTATTTTTTAAGACACTCTTGATACAGAAAAATGGACACTAAAATATTAAAAGTAATTAAATAAAAAGAGCAACAAGCTATTTAAAGTTGATCTACAAATAAAATCGTATATCTGAGCCCAACCACTGCCGCCATTTCGAGTTCAACTAGCCAGCCATTTAGTGGATACTGTTATGTAATAATAAATATTACACTTTATGGAAAATAATAAATATTTCATTTCATTTATCCTTTTATAAGAACAAAGTAAGGCGTAAGATTAATAAAATGTGTTTTTCAGACTAATGTTTACTATTTTATTATATTTCTAATTATACTAAATTTTGCACTTTTTCATTCATTCATAACCAATCATGATAACGACGTTATGGTTTGTTAATGGAAGATGAACCAATTAACAAACCATGACGAGGTTTCAAAACACAACCAGAAGAACCGCATGGCGAAAATAAGTATGCTAGGCTTTCACAATGCTCAACTTGAAGAAGATCCGCATCTTCCCTTACTCTCATGACCCTCCCATCGTTGTTTTGTATTAGGGTATGAGTGTCGCCCTAATACTCAATAGAGTACAATTAAAAATCGTCAGGTTTTTGGTTTTTGATTTTATTTTTCATTTACTTATATAAAATTTAAAGTAAAATGAAGGTTCCCATGCAATCCTATGCAAGGAGATAGAAAGTAGGCCCCGGTAAATAAAAATAAAGAAAATAGAGATACATTTCCTTTCCTATTACGAAGGAAGATTATTTCTCATCGTTTTACAGCAGCATTTCATTTCAGTATTAATTTTAACGCAAACATAATAAAAACTGTTAAAAAAGCAATGCCCCCTCCCCTTGCCGCCATTTCGTGAGCTTTCTATCCGCCATTTCACATCATAATTCTCAATTTCCAGAACCGCTCTACATTTATAAAATTGAACACAGGCTTAATAGAAAAAATTTCTGGATAGGCTTGGTCTACTATCAAACACGGCTTCTTGTGTATTCTACAATTAGGAAAAACAAAAGCAAAAACTATCTGTCTGTATAAATTCTTGATTTTTATCTAATAGGTATTTAATTGTCTGCGATTTTTGTTGAACATGCTTAATACATATTGTATATTTTAATGAAAATACTATTTGACGTTCGTTTTTTACTTGCTATTTGATGTAAATAAAGGTCATGTTTTATCTCAAGAAGCCGCCATTCTGTGAAAAGAGGCCATTTCAAACGAGAAACAGTAGTGTTGCATAATAGAATGTGAGAAGTTAGCTCGAAAACAACAAGGTTGCTACCTAGCGACAAATGCGCAAATTTATGTTATTTTTTGTCCTTCGTTCTATTTCTTTACCGTTCTCGGCTTCCTTTTTGAGGTTTCGAGATGGGGCCGACCTGACGGGAATATTTTTTTCCTTTTTGGCCCCCTTCTCCCCCTCTTTTTTATAGTTATTAATCTTTTTACACTGTATGATGATATCATAGACCATGGATATTAACATGAAGTAGACTTAATGGTCAATTTACTTATTATTACGATGATATCTGACATTATAAAAAAAAAAAAATAAAAAAAAAAGTGTAAACATTAACACGTGCTGAAATGAAGTTCGAGTTGGTTTTGGGAAAATAAAAGAAAATGATTCCTTTATACAGAGTAATTTGAGAAAGGTTAAAGAAGAAATACTGGGTGTAAATTTTAAGTTGACAAAGCAGAATAACTCGAAAAATAAGCTTCACACGAAAAAATGCGTATAATCCAAAGTTGATTATTTTCGAGGGGGCATCTGCTGGTGCTAAAATTAGCCCACCCCCCCCGGCCCCTGGGGGTGGGGCGGGGGGCAACTTTAAAATTTCAAATGGGAACCCCTATTTTTTATTGCAGATTCAGGTCCTACATAAAAAACTACGTACATTTTGTCTGAAACATTTTTTTTTATTTTTGGTAGATGGCGCTGTAATTCAAGAAAATCCATTTTCTCATTTTTGCGTGGAAATGGTTACGGAGAAATAAAAAATACTTATTTACTTCGTAAATTTTGCCGCAAAGTTATTATTTTATTATTTTTTGCCGCGGATTAGGATAATTTTGTTTTGTTTCGTGGTCATGAGGCCACACAACTTTATAATTATCAAACAAATCAACTGATTAGCTAACTAACTAACCGAACATCCTACGTACTAACGAGTGAACTCATTAACTAACAGAGTAAAAAAGTAAAAGACTGTGTAAAGATGAAGTTATTCCCGTTTAAGATTTGGTGGTCCTTAAAAGGACCGATTGTTTTCGTTTTATTTTTTCTTATTTGCAAATACTTGCAAGTAAATGAATTTCGGGGTGCTTGTATTTCCAGTGAGTCCCCTCGCCTCTCACTTTCGGCCTGCTTGTTGTCCTTAAATCCCTTGCATCTCGCCGTTTTATGAAATTAAATGTTCAAATTGATGACCTCCAACTTCGATGCATTTATTGACTCGTTTTGTAAATTCCTGAACACATCTTGATAACATGTCTGGTGTAATTGCAGCGCAAGCATCTCTTATTCTTTGAATCATGTTTTCGCGAGTGGTTGGCGTTTCCTTATAAACGATATCTTTGAGGTAACCCCATAAGAAAAAATCTGGCGATGTAAGGTCAGGCGATCTGGCTGGCCAATTCACAGGACCTTCCCTGCCGATCCAGCGACCATGGTAAAGTCGATGTAGTACTTCGCGCGCTACTAATGAATAATGCGCTGGACAACCATCATGTTGAAACCACATGTGTTGTCGAAGTTCAATACTCAGGTCTTCAAGTAGATCTGGTAGTTCATTTTCAAGTAGGTTACGATATTTGTTGCCATTCAAATTACCGTCTATAAAATATGGACCGATAAGTTTATCGCCAATTATCCCACACCAAACATTAATTGACCAAGGTCGCTGATGGTTGACTTCTCGAATCCAGTGTGGGTTCTGTTCACTCCAGTAATGCATGTTATGTCGATTAACTTCCCCGTGGTTTGTGAATGTTGACTCATCGGAGAAAAGAACTCGTGCAAAAAAATGTTGGTTTGTTTGCATCTGCTGAAGTGCCCAGTGACAAAACGTTAGACGGTTTTGGTGGTCATTGCCATGTAGTTCCTGATGCATAGATACATGATATGGATGAAATTTGTGGAGCTTCAGCATTTTCCAAACACTCATATGTGAAATTCCTGATTGCCTTGATATTTCTCTTGTGCTCGCATGTGGATTATGAGCCACAGCAGCTAGGACTGACACTTGATTGTTTTCTCCACAAACAGTAGCTGCACGGGTTCTTTTTTTCTGGTTCACACTACCTTCCGCAGTAAATTGTTTAATAACTCGAACAAAAGAAGACCGTGATCGCGTTTGGCCAGGAAAACGCTGAGCATAAAGCGCGACTGCATTATCAAAATTTCTCCCACTTTCTCCATAAATGTACACCATCTCAATTTTTTCTTCCACAGAAAGATAATTCATAATGTAAATTCAAAAGCAATACGGCGTTGTACACTCACAAAAACAGTTGAAAAATTACAATCTTTTCTTCTAAAGATCAGAATTTAAAATGTAAACATTCTGAAAAAAATGCCAATGTTTACGTTATTTGTTTGTTGACGAAATGTCTTCAAATTACATTGTAGTTAAAACAATGTAGGAATCGAAATGAATAATAAATTAGTTATTTCCACGCAAAAATGAGAAAATGGATTTTCTTGAATTACAGCGCCATCTACCAAAAATAAAAAAAATGTTTCAGACAAAATGTACGTAGTTTTTTATGTAGGACCTGAATCTGCAATAAAAAATAGGGGTTCCCATTTGAAATTTTAAAGTTGCCCCCCGCCCCACCCCCAGGGGCCGGGGGGGGTGGGCTAATTTTAGCACCAGCAGATGCCCCCTCGAAAATAATCAACTTTGGATTCTACGCATTTTTTCGTGTGAAGCTTATTTTTCGAGTTATTCTGCTTTGTCAACTTAAAATTTACACCCTGTATATGCAATGAATTATGCAAATACAGAGATCCAAATTTATTTAATGTCTATATTATATTGAACAGTGACATAAGCTGGAAAGGAGAGTTTTTATTGT
>JAHWFO010082725.1:0-14155 GCA_023313115.1 Rhysida immarginata
TTGATTGACGACTGTCTAGACTAGAAGCAGACCACTAGTATTAGATAAAACACGACCTATGAAGTCCAGTAATCTGGAAATAAGACATTATCAATGTCTTCAAAATTAATATCAAGTATATGCCTTGGATCACGATATCTCTTTCTATGCATAGGATGCTTTAAAATGCCCGAGACTAGCTCGTTGCTATGATTTTCTATATTGGGCAGCATGGATTCCATGAGCCCTTGAACGTATTTGCCAATATGAGTCATGTTGAAGTCATTATAAATGGAGGAATTGCGAACAATTCTCCGATCTTTTTGCGCAATAGTCCTAAGGGTAACGTTTTGGAACGTTTGCAGTTCTTTCCATCTAGTTTTACATATTGTGGCCCAGACGGGCATACCATAGGTCAAGATAGTCCGAACAATGACCTTATAGAGTAGGAGTTTATTATCAATGTTTAGAGCACTATTCCGGCCCAGCAGAGCAATCAAGCTAAACTTGGCTCTCTTAGCCTTATTCAACGCATAAGTTGCGTGGGGAGTCCAGGTAAGTTTAGAGTCAATAACAACACCAAGATATTTATAAGTTTCAACCCAGTCCAGTTTTTTGCCATATAGTGTTAGAGAATCTAATGATCTCTTTCTCTTCTTGGAGACAAACATCGCCTTGCATTTGTCTACATTCAATTTTAGCCTCCACTTGCTAAACCAGCTTTCACACTCCTTTAGAGCCTTCTGCAGCCGCGAGACTACTACGGCTGGTTGACGAGCACAGGTCAGTATAGCAGCGTCATCTGCGTAAAAAAAGAGCTTACATTTAGAAGGACTTGGGAAGTCTCGCATAAAATAATTGAATAATACTGGCCCCAGGACTGAACCCTGTGGGACACCAGCTTTTACTTCATACATAGGAGATAGACTATCTCCAACTCTGGCCTGAAAGAACCGGTTGGAGAGAAACGAGTGTATCAGAGTAATTATGTCTTGAGGAAATCCATCCATAATCATTTTAAAAATAAGACCATCGTGCCAGACTTGGTCGAAGGCTTTGTGTACATCGAGAAAAACGACCCCACAGTACATAGAGAGATTAAGGGGCTCATTGATATCCGCTGCGAGCCTCCATGTTTGGAGTTGGCAGGAATGGTTTGAGCGAAAGCCAAATTGTTCATCGCGGATGAGATCGTTGGCATCACAGTGCTCAATGAATCTCTTGAGAATTGTTTTTTCCAGGATTTTGGAAATTGATGGTAACAAGCTGATGGGCCTGTAGCTAACAGGATTTGCAGGATTTTGTCCTGGCTTAGGAATGCTTAAGACAACTGATTGCTTCCAAGCATCCGGGAAGTAAGTGTTCTTCCAGCAGTCGTTAATCACTTTTGCAATATCTTGAATTGTATTTGGAGGTAAATTTTTCAAAGCAGTGTTCTTAATAGAGTCTTTACCTGGAGCTTTTCTCGTTTTTAAATTTTTAATGATGCTTAGGACTTCATTTACATCAATGCTATGTTTTGGGAATTCATTGCCGTGAATACTATAGAAGCCAGTTATGCAGGATTTTACTTTCTCGGACATATCAAGTCCTATTTGCCGACCATCAGTAGGCGTGACAAACTGTTCTGAAAGTGAGCTTGCAATAAGCTGCGCTTTATCATCATCATTCGTGATGAATTTGCCATTTTGGGCTAACAGAGGTGGGATATTTATGGCTTTCTTGTTTTGCAAGGCTCGAACCATGCACCACATAGAGTTATCGTGGGTCGACAGACTCTTAACTTTATCATTCCATCTGGCATTACGAAGTGCTTTTACCTCCTCGTGAACTCTTCTTGTGAGCCTATTATACTTGGTCTTAAGCCATGAATCACGAGTTCGGTACCACTGCCTTCTAACCTTATTCCTTTGCTCAATTAATTGTTTGATTTCTGGGGTGAGATCAAGGTGATCAGCTCGCTTCGACTCTAAGGGCGAAGCACTAGAGTCAATAGCTGCATTTATACGTTCAGTAAGCCTTTTCACATTGGTATCTATGTCGCTCGTACTATGTACGTTATTTAGTGGGTCGTCATCTTTTTTGAGAATTTCTCTAAAAAATTTCCAGTCTTGTTTGAGCCTCAGTTCTTCTCTGAGGTCAATGTTTACGTTATCAAAATTTAGTGCAACTGGTTTATGGTCTGAGGATAGATCATTGACAGTATAGATACTGAATGATTTGTAGAAGCCCTTCAACAACACAATATCAAGTACATCGCTTGAAGGAGAATGATCACAATAATATGTATCATCCACAGGGCCTACTGCAATAATATCAGATTGCTTTTGCACGTAGCCATACAAAAGGACACCGTTTTGGTTATGGCATCTTGAATTCCAGTGCGAGTGCTTAGCGTTCAGGTCTCCCGCCATAATAACGGGAATATTCCCGGAAAACATGATCTTCCATAAATATTCCATAATCTTCCGATGTTTATCAGCTTATATATACTCAACTGCGAATAAAGCACCAATGGGAGGCCAGCGCCAAATTTCGAAAACGGATTGGCTACTGTATGCAGTAAAAGAACAATGATATGACCTAATCACGCCTCTGGTCTTCCATTGGTCTTCTCGTCTCGTCCTCGTTTTAATAGTTGTCTAAAACCAGTTTTTTTTTTGTTATTTGACAATAATTTCGCCCAAAAATCGTCACAAAATTCGCACAAAACAAATCGCCCAAAAATCGCAAATTTTAGTAGCCCAATTTAGTCGCAATCGCAAATTTGAAATTTTATTCGCAATTTGAACAAAAACGTAGCCCAATTTGCGATAAATCGCCCAACCTGGCAACCCTGGCTACCATCATTCAGCAACCAGGAGTCCTACTCCGAAGATTCGACGAGTGAACTACCTGATGAAAGGAAAAATAGCCCTATATATGAGGGGAACTAGCCAATCCTGGCTGTATGTGATGGGCTGAAAACTGCTTATTGGTTGTTTTTTCCGTCAACCATTTGATTAACGAAGTATCGATTATAGGTCCCATATCTAAATTCAATATCGATGTTTTCTCAACTTGATGTATTGCTATGCTTTCGAAAGAATCCAACAGCTGTTTGTTCTTTATTGGAAATAATAACTTTACATTTTTAATGGGAAAATTGTGGCCTGTGTCCAATGAGTGCTTGGCCACTGCTGACTGATTTGCTCTCCCAAACTTCCTATGTCTCATGTGCTCCTTATATCTTGTGCCGATGTTTCGAAAAGTCTGGCCTCGATAAACCTTCTCACATTGGGCGCATTTAATTTCATAAATCCCTGACTGTTGTAAGTCTTGAATTTTGTCCTTGGGATTTGGGAGCAGGTCTTTGATTTTATTCGGGTTGCTGTAACAGACGGAACTTAGTCCTCGAACGAGCTGTTTGTTGTACGGTAACGATTTCCTCCGTTCTTGGTTCTTGTGGTTTCCCAAAGTTGTGATATCTTGAATGAACTTTTTATATTTCCTTTTCCGGAGAAGGTCCACTATGGTACGTTCGTTGTAGCCGTTCCTAGTGGCAATCTTTTTAATGGAGTCGATTTCTTTTTCGAACCTTTCTTGGCTTAAGGGAATGTTCAGAGCTCTATCTAACATGGTGATGAAGGTTGCCATCTTCTGGTTCCACGGGTGGCTGGAATCCGCTGGTATGTAGTTGAGTCCGTTACTGGGTTTTCTGTATACATCGAATTCCATCTTGTTGTGTCTTTTTATGATGGTGACGTCGAGAAAGGGGAGCCTCTGTTCTTTTTCCATTTCTACGGTGAACTGTACGGAGGGAAAAAAACTGTTAAGGTGGGTAAGAAAATCGTTTATATTGCACTTACTTGTGTCGAAAATGGTGAAAATGTCGTCAACGTAGCGGTACCAGCAATCCGGAAAATAGAAGTTGGACGATCTGAGTATGTCTTCAAAACTTTTTAGGAAGAATTCAGCCAAGATCGGGCTGAGGCAGGAACCCATGGGCGTTCCTTCTGTCATTTTAAAACATTTTCCCTTAAAGCAAAAAATATTATTATTGATGCAAAGGTTGATCAATCTAAGACAATCGATTTGTATATTAGACGGTACTTCGTTTTTGGTTAAGATATCGGCTAAAAATTCAAGTGTAACTTTTAACGGAATACTGGGGAAAAGAGAAACTATGTCAAATGAAACCAGTATTTGTCCCTCTCCAATATTCCTGTTTTGTAGTTTTTTAACCAATTCAGTGCTGTTTTTGATGGAACTGTCGTAATCTGAAAGTTTAAGATTTTTAAGAAAATTAGCCATATACTTAGCTATCTTATACGTCGGAGAATCGATGTTTGAAACGATGGGTCTCATGCTTTTTCCCGGTTTGTGTATTTTCGGAAGAAAGTATAACCTAGGTAAAACAGGGTTTTTAACTATTAGAGAGGTAGACACGTTAGGAGGAATGATATTACTGCACGTTTTGACCGCTTCTTTAACTTCTCTGATGATTCTTTTTTACCGTTATGAAAGGGCCTCCGGTTATAAGAGCTTCCACTGTTTGGTAGTAATCTTCTTCTGTGATGACGACGACGCTGTTGCCCTTGTCACTTTTTAAATAAAAGCATTTTTTGTTTCTTAGTTTTTTGATAATATTAGGTACGTTAGGAAAGTTTACCGTGGTATCATAATCATTCCAATTGCGGTCCAGGGTTGCTCTGCATTGTTCTCTGAGCCCTCTTCTACTTGTTTCCGGGATTCGTCTAAGGTTTCCTTCTATATGTCCTATTATCTTCTGGATATCTTTCTGTTTATGAGTGACTGCAAATTTTAGACCTTTCGAAAGAAAATTAGTCTCCTCCTTGAAGAAAATTTTTCCTTTCATCAGGTAGTTCACTCGTCGAATCTTCGGAGTAGGACTCCTGGTTGCTGAATGATGGTAGCAATTGCTATCGAAAGAATTCTCCATCTTGTAAGGTTGTATCTTTTCAATCTATTTTTGTTGTGGAAAAAGAGTGTTTTATTTATCTTTACATCACATTTATCCACATATTTTTTCTCTTTGTTAATAACTTATTAACCTCAACCAGATCAAAAAAACCAGCAACAAAATAAATACAAAAATTGAAAATAATTTAAACTGTATAAAGTTGCTATCAAAATAAATCTTTTTACAAAGTCATATTAAAAATATTTCATTATTAAAACTTGAACACAATGTATTTCTTTTAAAAGGCTTATAGTAAAAATCTGTTAGTTACAATTAAAATTTTTTCTTTCATTGTGCTCTCCTTCTGCTTTTTGAAGCATTCAATTGTTTTTTTATTTGCTACTATCGTTTCTTGGGCAACACGGAAGCTGGGAGAATCAGCTGGCATCCAGCCAGAAGAGCCGCGTGCTCTCATCGGATTGTCTGGGATTGGGGCACTATCTGGCTTTACTTTTTCTATAATATTTGCAAACTCTCGCGCGATCTGCAATGTGTGTGGTGGCAAGAAATGACCAGGGTGAGCATGCGAATGACCTTGCCAGAACTCGATATGGTAAATTTTCTTGTGTGGCTAAAAAAATCTCGCGTGTGCAGGTCTTTCTAGCTTGTGTGTGCTTGTGATTAGGGATGGGCGATTATATCAGTATATTCGATTATGTATTCGTAATCGTAATTTATGAGGATAGCCGATTAAATTAAGTGGACCCTGAGTTGGAGGTGCACGGCTGCATCGTCGTTGATCCTGGTTGCTATTGAGAATTCGGTGGATTTTCCAAAAGGTAGGACTTTTTAGGTCTTTTTAACTGTGTCTTTCTGAGTAGGTGCGTCCTTCATAGGACACTTGCTTCTTGGCGAAGACAGGCGCTGCGTCGAAATCTGCTAGCATTACTATAAAATATGCTGACGGTAAGGCGTTACCTTGTGATGTAGCTTACAAAGATGCATGTAAAGGATTCTAGATTTCTTGCATTTGACATCATTATTAATGAACAGCATGAACAACCTTGATTCTAAGTCCGAACTAAACAAAAAATATCTGGACTTAGAATCAAGGTTGGAAGTGCTGGCCAAGGAAGTTAGCAGTGTGAATACTAATATATTATTGATAGTTTTAGGGAGGAAGTAAAGAGTGCAAGTTTGGAGAACTACCAACGGCCTTGTCAATCTTGGCAATGCTATCAAAGAATTTATAGGGTCTCCCATTAAGTCCGATTTGCCCAAGATAGTGCATAACGCTGTTCCCCACTTAATAGTAAAAAAGGTCCTGCTGGCCTCGGAGCGTTCAGCGACGGAAGCTCCTCATTAAGAACAAGCACAAAGAGGAGGCTCGATAACGATTCTGCTGACGTTGATGGAGGTGACTGGCATGTTGCACGAGTAAGAAGAACAAAGGAGGTGTTAGGATCGACAATATTCAGTCCACTATTAATATAAGGGCTAGTACCTCTGTAGCCCTTCGTGCCAATTAGCACAGTACTTCCCAAATTAATGTCAACCGTGAAAAGTAAGTTATTTATAACCCTCCAATTATCATTCGTCACCATGGGAAGCCAATAAAGATAATTTTGGATGAGATCAAGAAGCACGTACCTCTTGACAAAATTACCGCCCACACACGTCGAAAGGACACAATAAAGGTTAAATGTCCCGATGAGGAAACTCATAAAATTCTTGTGTCTGGAGTGAAAACCAACGATGCGCTAAAGATCCAGCATCATCAACTTAAGTCAGAGAAAACGTTTAAATACGTTGTCCGAAATGTTGATACAACATACGACCTGGAAGACTTTGCGGTCGATAAGACCAAGAAAGCAAGATTTAGTCTGGTTGATCTTCTGGGGCGAGACAGCGCACTTGGAATAGATAGCAAACTTTTGCTTTGTAAATGGTTATCCGAACCATTCTTCTTTATGGCATGCCTGCCTGAGCTACAGGCAGTCCATAATGCAAGTCCAAATGAAGGACCTCCAATCCTTCCAAAACGTTACCTTGAGGACAATTGTCGAACTTGTCACGAGATTTGCAACCAATACTTCCATTGCTGAAGATTTAGGTATACCTCCAATTGGAAAACTTGTCCAGTAGTTGCTGAAGAAGCTCATTCCGAAGATTAAGGACCATACCAATCCTCTGATTGCAGATATTTTGGAGCACCCCCTCACCTTTAGAAGTTTCCTCAAGCATCGCAGGCCTCGTGACATCCAGGACATCAATTTCGACGACAGGATACTGGATCTCTTAGTTTCTCCGTGTTCTTTGTCAATCAACAATGAGCTTTCTCGTCCTGATAGGAAAGGACTCCATCGTATCCTCTGGTGACTTAACTAGGTTTCATCTGGCTCACTTGCCTAGTTCAGTGTACTTCTTGGTTACTTCTTGGACGAGTATGGCAGTGATAGCATTGCTTCCGCACCGCTCGTTTCGTTTTTCCCTGCACTGTTCAATTGTCAATTGCATAACTTTGGCTTCGACATATTGTTTCTCAATAAATGCGTACTCCAAGGATCTCGCTGAAGCTGACATTGTCAGCGAAATGTACATTCGAGGTTTCATTAAACTCTTTATGTGCATTTGTGCGTTACTCTTTATTTTGTGTATTACATTTCTAACACATGAGGATTTGCTTCAAAATAGGCGATCACATCAATGTCATTAATGGTTCTTTGTAATTGACTTCTGTGATGACGTTGATGTAAAAACCCTGTTCTTCGTAATCTGTTTATTACTCTTGAAATTGTGCAATGTGTGACATTGAATTTAGGAAATTTGTGCAATATTCGCGTGCAGCAGCACGATATTTTTGTTGCATTCACCATAAATCCTAATCATTTCCAGCATTTCTGCATTAATATAGGCAGATATTTTTGACCAACTGTATCCGCCATTGTGTGCGCATTATTATATTTGATTATACATTATTGTTTTACTTATAAACGTTACTAGAAATAATAACGGAACTGTCCACTTGCGAAAGGGTAAGGAAATAATCATATGTAGTAGAACGTCTCAATAAACGGTCTTAAAAGATTTTTCTAATTTTCTTATTGTAAAAAAAGAAATAAGTTAGGCTATATAAATATGGTGTATTCTATAAGTTTTCCACTGTCACTTTAATTGTATATTGCACGCTTAAAAGTTACGTTGTGATTTGATCAAAGATCTACTTTGATGAGAGCATCAGATTGCGCATCCTCTCTTTCCTATATCATTGTATTAACAGATTGTTGACAATTTTGATAGATTTGTAGATACAAAAGCAAGTGAATAATTAAGTTACAAATGAAATAGAAATGAAACAAAAAAAAAAGAGTACTGACTTGAAAACTACTTATATTTCTCGACATAATCTCCCTGTACAATGAGGCACTTGCCCCACCGTTTCACAAGTCCCGCAAAACCAGCAGCATAAACTTCTTTGGGCTGCTGTCTGAACCAGGCGTGAATTCCCTTTATACAGCTTAAACGGATATACAGGGTGTCCCACGTAACCTGTACCAACGAAGGTCTGTGTTCTGGGGACACCAATACCTATCGACTTGACCCCATGTATGTTC
This sequence comes from Rhysida immarginata, assembly GCA_023313115.1. Taxonomy (NCBI): domain Eukaryota; kingdom Metazoa; phylum Arthropoda; class Chilopoda; order Scolopendromorpha; family Scolopendridae; genus Rhysida; species Rhysida immarginata. The sequence continues at coordinate 8,497 of JAHWFO010082725.1, forward strand.
CGCGATTTTTTTGTAGTTTTCGAGATATGAATTTTTTTGTTTTATTTTCAATTTTTTTTAAATTTTGGACTGTTTTAGCTATAACTTTTTCTGTGAAGTGATTCTTTGAGATTTTCTTTGTTAATATTATGGCTAGCATGTGTGTTCGTCTGTAACAAGACTAAACACCAAAATTCTAACTACTACTAGCTCAGATTTTGATCACAAAATTAAAATTTCTGTTTGAGAGAAATTGTTACTTGATTTCAACTTGAAAAAAAAATTACTTAACCTTGACTGAATAACTTCCTGATAATTTAAAAAACTTTATGTGTTCCTTAGCTCTCAAAATAACACAAAAAAGTTGGTACTTTATACAGCATTTTTACGCGAAAACGGAGCTGATACAATCGAAAATAGTGAAATTAGGAATGTTAGATAAAAAGATGTAAAATAACGTATTTAAATTCAAATCATAATTATTTTTTCACATTGTGCTAAATAAAACAACAGAAATAACCTTAAGAAATCATTTATTTATTACTGTTTTCAAAATAAATGTTCAAAGTGCCTGCCACCTGCCGCAATGCACAGACGGCACCGACGCAAAAAATTACCGCGCAAATCTCGGAAGGCTTGGGTTTTTTGTCGTATTATTTCTTGAGCTTCATTTAATTTAGTTTTTAACTCCTCCAAACTCGAGAATTCGTGATGGTACACCAATTCCTTATAGCATCCCCAGATAAAAAAATCTATGGGGTTCAGGTTAAGGGACCTTGGAGGCCAGGCGATTGGTTCATTACGGCCAATCCACCTCTCTGGGAAATGCTCGTTCAAATGGCCTCTAACCTCTCTTGCAAAGTGGCAAGGGGCACCGTCGCACTGAAATATCATGTTCTGGCGTGTTGATAAAGTGACATCCGAATCTGCCATGGCCTCCACAAAATCATTTTGTAAAAAATTTAAATAATTTTCACCATTTAATCTCGTTGGGAGTTCTTTTCGGCCAATCAGTTCTCTACCAACAACGTCCGTCCACAAATTCACACTAAATTGGTGTTGAAAATTGTGACGCCGAACCAGTTTTGGATTTTCGGTCGCCCAGGAATGGTAGTTATGCATATTAAATATTCCGTTGCGGGTGAATGTTGATTCGTCTGTCCATATAATTCGGTCGAAAAACTCGGGATCTTCGTTGTTTCTTCTTAACATCTCTTGACAAAATTCAATTCGGCGTTGGTAGTCCGGTGCAGTTAAATCTTGCACTTTCCGTATGTGATACGGGTGATATCCCTCATTGCGCAGTATTCTGTGCACTGTAGTGCGAGGGATTCCTGTGTGACATGTGATGTCAGTGTTTAATTTTATTATTTTTTTTTTTGGTTGCCATTATTTTTCATAATTTTTTTTTAGTAAGTAATCTAAAGTTTTTTATGTTTTACAATGAATATGATTTTTTTGTTGCCATGTTTTTAATAATAATATACAATTTTTTAACGATCTTTTAAAATTCATCGGCAACAATAAGTTTCCTTTTTGGGTTAGCATTGTTGGGTGAGAGGGAATTCCCAGAATCTCAGTGATGCTGGCTCAATAGGAATGTTGATTGTTACGTTTAAAGTTTTTTTAATTGGAATAAAAAAAAAATTTAGTAAATAAAGAAAGAGAGAAATAACCTCTGCCATGAAGAAGGAAGGTGACTTCCAAGGGTGTAGTAAACAACATGGCAGTTAGGCTTTGTTTTTAGTTAGCTTAACGTTTACTAATGTTTTTAATGTTCTCTCCCCTCATCTAAGCAAAAGTCAAGCTCAGTAATATTTTTCCGAAAAGCAGAAAACAGTATAAAGACTACTGGAACCAGACTTTTGTTGTCAAGAGCGACATGGATCGTTTAAAGAACGGTAACGATGTTTTAGGCCGATGTTCGATAATAGCCAAGATCCATCTTCCCCTACGTGTGTTGTAGTGAAGCAGCAATAACCAACTATCATCAGAGTGGGGCGTTAGGAAGAGAAGATTGGTGAGTGTCGTAATAGTTAATGCTTGACGGGACCCTGGGAACGTTGACGAAATAAATTCATATATTCGAACAATTGAACTGGCGAATATGGCCAAATTGGAAGAATCTAGACGCTAGGCTGAGGAATTAGACATTAAATATGAACTCAATTTTACCTGAACTAAAGGGATATATTCCTTATGGAATCCCATTTGTGGTTTGAAAACTTAATTATTCTGTACTAATTAGTAAAATATGTCTGAGTGTAAGGTGGCACAAGGGATCCGCTGTTAATAATTAAGTGGAAATGATATAGATGATATTGTTTGGCATTTTTAGCACGGGTCCAAGAAAAGAGTAGAAATAATAGGAATAGCGATTGTTGGTCTTACTTGACAGGAAGGGTTAATGTGGCCTCCCTTCTAATTGTTAAAAAAAGGTGCACTCGACGTGTTCATGTACGTCAAAAGTCCGGGATATGTCAAAGAGGACACAATCTCATTCCATTAATAGGCTCTGAGGTACCAGTGTTATGCATACACTAGTAATAACGATATCATCTATTTTACGAGCGACCCTTGCAAAGCCACAGGCAGATCAGTAGTGAAGGTGCACTGCCAAGGGGACGAGGACTGTATTAAGTATAGGTTACAGATTAATTTAGCAGGGGCCCCTAATAAATATAATGTCTGTTTTGTTGGTAGTAATATGGTAATAAATAAATAATGGCAACATAACTCTTGATGGAATTGGCATTTATTTCAAAATGTGTCGCGGCTAAATCCGCAACAGGTCCCAAGAACCCGTGATCGTGTCAAGGTGAGTGAGAAGGTTACATTTTGGAAACCCCATTATAATAGAACTTCCCCACCCCCCCTTGACACGTCACACCTGTGAAAGAAGGACAAAAAGGTTAACACACACAAGTATTTTATATTATTATTGTTGTCTACCTTTCGACGTCTCGGGCAATTATGTTCCGGATCTATGGAAGGCGTGCGTGGGGCCGAAGCCAACACGTAAAGACCCTTTAAACAATTATTATTATTAATTATTATTATTATTATTATTTACCTGTGCGTCGTTGAATTACTCTCGTACTCCTAGAGGGATCTCTTGCAACTTCTTCCAAAACAACGTCAACGCGGTCAGGATCTATCCATTCACCTTCACCAGATCGTCGACTGCTCAATCCGGATAAGCGGCCTTCCATGTAGCAATTGTGCACGCGAAGAAAAACATGTCGGTCTGGATAAGTGGCTAGTTGGCGCCCTCATCTCGCAGCAAGCCCGGCATTTTCTAGTGCGTAGCCGTAATAATAATGCATTTCTGCATAATCCGGTTGGGAGTACGCCATAATAACAACGAACAATATCGAAGTCCAGTAAACGTGCCGAGTTCTTATTCCAGGGAATTAAAATGTCAGAATCAGTATGCAATCAAAGTCCAAAACACAAGCCAAGTACACAAAATCCAATAATACACAGTAACGTACGAGCGAGCGCAAGAGTACGCGATAAACGACTGACGATGACGAAAGAAAAAAGCGCGTTCCTAGAGAGAGAAACGTAGGCCGTGCTTTTGTCATTCCTATTGTTGTCTGTTTTCAACACTACCTGCTCCTTGCATCGTAACCATTTGCCTGCGCCAGAGACCCTATCACATTGTTTACCTAAATTGTGCTTTAAATAAAAGTTGTACTTGCGAGTAAAATTTTATGTAAATATGTTATTTTCCATCTTTTTATCTAACATTCCTAATTTCACTATTTTCGACTGTATCAACTTTAAATTCCGTTTTCTCGTAAAAATGCCTCATAAAGTACCAACTTTTCTGTGTTATTTTGAGAGCTAAGGAACCCATAAAGTTTTTAAAATTATCAGGAAGTTATTCAGTCAGAGTTAAGTAATTGTTTTTCAAGTTGAAATCAAGTAACAATTTCTCTCATATAGAAATTTTAATTTTGTGATCAAAATCTGAGCTAGTAGTAGTTAGAATTTTGGTGTTTAGTGTTGTTACAGACGATCACACATGCTAGCCATAATACTAACAAAGAAAATTTCAAAGAATCACTTCACAGAAAAAGTTATAGCTAAAACCATCCAAAATTTAAAAAATCTGAAAATAAAACAAAAAAATTCATATCTCGAAAACTACAAAAAATCGCGGAACATACATGGGGTCCAATCGACAGGTATTGGTGTCCCCAGACCACAGACCTTCGCTGATACAGGTTACATGGGATACCCTGTATATGAGAGAAGCGAGACACAAAAAAATCCTGGAATACAATTTCTTTATACAGCTTGGAGTCGAACAAATGGAAGTCGCTTGGAGCAAGGCAAGGCTATAAGGAGGATGCTCGATAACTTCCCAGTTGAACTTTCGCAGCATCTCAGTTGTCTTGTTGGTAATATGAGGACGCGCGTAATCATGCAATAACAACGCGCCTTCGATGAAGAGTTCTGGTCGTTTCCGTCGAATAATATTATAGGTTTCATGAGGATGTTACAGTAGAAATCGGCATTTACAGTTTACTCTTGCTGCCGGAATATAAGCAATATGATAAGCAGTGATTCCAGAAGATTGTGAGGATCACTTTCCCTACGATGAAGCTTTACAAAGAGAATTCAACGCCTGGTTCCAACAGCAGCCCAAAGAATTTTATGCTACTGGTTTTGAGGGGCTTGTGAAACGATGGTATAAGTGCCTCTTTATATAAGGAGATTATGTGGATAATAGTTATAAATTAAAAATACAAGTTAAACAAAAATAATTAATCAAAATCAAAATAAAAAGCTTACGTTTCGGATAGAGACTATCCTTTATCAAAGCAAAAAAGGATAATTCTCTAAAAGCAAATAGAATATTAGAGAATTATCCTTTTTTGCTTTGATAAAGGATAGTCTCTATCCGAAACGTCAGCTGTTTATTTTGATTTTGATTAATTATTTTTGTTTATTATATCTTATTTTATATTTAACTTGTATTTTTAATTTATAACTATTATTTATTGTATTCCAGGGTTCTTGTGTCTCGTCCTTCTCTTAATTTATATCCGTTCATCGAGATTATGTGGAGAAATAAAAGTAGTTTCCAAGTACTCTTATTTGTTTCATTTCTATATCCATTTGTAACTTACTTACTGACTTCCCCTCGTATTTGAATGGATTGCTAGAAAGTAAATACCCTGTATAATTTTTACTGTCACTTGCTTATAATAATGTGTTTTTTTTTATCTAACGAAACAGCTTAATGGAAAGTTAACTTTGGGAGAAGACATCGCGGATTCAGGAGGACTCATACTCAGTTATTATGTAAGTATTAAGTTATATTTTTTTAAACAACATTTATTTCCACTTATATTAGCAGACTGGTTTGGTTATGGATTCGCCGTCAATGCTATTATGGTCTATATAATTAAAATTGATAATTTATAATATATATTATTGATGAAAAATAGGAAAGAAAATTCAGCAGCCTGGAAATTGCACCACTGCACCACTGCGGCCATGAAAGCTAACCGCTATTTACATGACCTTAGGGCTTGATTGGAGAACCAACTGAAAGGAAAAAATACCGTATCTTAACAAAATCGCTTTGCTGATCACGATACTGATTGTCTTTCATATGTAAATTGCGTTTTTTCTTAGATAAACATAACTGAAGTTGAGATAATCA
>JAHWFO010082727.1:0-19833 GCA_023313115.1 Rhysida immarginata
AGTATTGTATTTATTTTTTCATTTCTAATATTATATATTATATTATCTATTGTATTCCAGGGTTTCTGTGTCTCGTTCTTTTCTCTTATAAATATTATCCGTTATTATAAGGGCGGATACAAAAATGAGCTCCCCCCCCCCCCTTTTATTTTCGTAACCGAAACAGATATGTCAAATTTGATGAAACCAATGAATAGGAAATTGTGGGTGACCTAAAACATGGTGCACTTTTCATCATCCCAAATATGTAAATTAGGACACATTCAAATCCTATCTTAAAAACCGTAACAGATACATGAATAATTCCAATTGCAGACTTGTTTAGCATGGAATTCTGAACAAAAAAAAAATTCCAAATTCAGATATGCAGTCTCCAGCGACACCAGTGGATTTGAATCCTGGAAGGCTTCAAGTTCTTGATCAGCGAGCTGATGCAATTGAGGGATAATCCTTGAGTTGGCGTTCATTGTTCGTCAGATATTGGTCCAAATCTCTTAATGTGAGATACAGCTCTCGAAGATTGGTTGCTTCTGAGTTGATTTGATGCTGATGGTCTTCTGGCAACGCGTCTTCACAACTATTCCACATTCGCTTAGGTTCCGGGAACTTACAGTATGCCAGAATGACTACAAATAGTGATCTATTCGTCATCCATCATCTCTCACGGTGAATGCTTTCGACCATAGCCAACATGATAGGGACGATGTTGGGTATGCTTTCGACGATGTTGATCCTGCTGCCCTTACTGCTATTCTGTTTTTTTTTAGAAGACGAAGAAGAACGCAAAGCGAATCAAAATTCCCGCAAAAGAAAGCGTGATCCCACCAGACAGTCCTTACTCGTCGTCGTAAAGAGAAAGGGGCCTTCATGAACATTCCTGCTCTTTCGTTACGAGGCCTTCATGTTTATTTGGTTGAAAATGTAGAGTGGAAGGAGGAAACTGTAGAACGAAAGTAGAAATTTTTCTACTGCTCTCTAATTCTCCTTTTCGACGTAGAGAGGAGGAAATGACGCTTTTCGTTCGCGCCGTGCGCATGCGCACTAAGCATCTCTCTACAAATGTAGAGGCGACTTTCTCAATTTGCGACGGGCGTAAAGATTGCCTTATTGTGATGTTGAACACTCTATCTAGGCTGCGCCTAGAAAGTAACCCCGTAACGACCGCCCGATTGCTATGTCACGTGGTATGATCACACGCGGTCGTGTCTGGTCGCGGTGATTTTCGAGACGCTGTGGATTAACTTGGAATGAAAAGATTATTTTTTCATTTGAAAACTACATTTTACCAATTGCAAAAAGCTGTATTACTGAAAAGAGACGCGAGGAAAAAAGAAAACTTCAGAAAAGAGACGCGAGGAAAAAAAGAAACCTACTTGCATTTTTTGAGATAATAAGTTGAAATAAAAAATGTAAACACACTTCAACCATTAAAAGATACAAAATAAATTTAATCAGAAAGACAGATTTATTTAAAAAATACTACTGATAAATTTAGAATTTTGAATCTAAACTAAATTTTTTTTATAATTTTAAAAAATTTTCAAATTAAGGACTAAATATAACATTTAAAACTGCACATTACCTTGGTTGAGAATCAACTGTTTTAAATGTTATATTTAGGGCTTAATTTGAAATTTTTTTTAAAATTATAAAAAGAATATTAGTTTAAATTTAAACTTCTAAATTTATCTTTAATATTTTTTAAATAAAACTTTGTTTTCTGATTAATTTTAATTTGAATATTTTAATGGTTGAAGTGTGTTTACATTTTAATATAATTGCATTATTACTGGAAAAAGAATGCGAAAGCATAACAGCAGCTGCTGTTGTATTTCATCAGATGAAGATATTGCTCGGCCGCAGCTGATATACACAGTCCTCGCATTTTTGTTTTGTTTATAACGCAAATATATTAAAAATTATGATCGAGAGGAATGTCATAACCTTTGTATTGGAGCGATAAATAAATAGGCTGACGTCATGGCACTATGCCCTTTAACCCATACATCATTATTGCGAGAATACAGTATTTTCTCGGCATAAAGCCGTTTGTGACGTCAGAATTTGTTTTGCCAATAAGATTGTTTCGTCTAAATGAAAACACTTAAACTATCATTTTCAAAATAAGGGTGGTAAAAATGCTTTTTTATACTTATTTTCTATACTTTCTCTATTGAAATGACTTTTATTATGTTCCTTTGCTTCTAATTCATCTTTAAAAAATCTTGTCGCATAACGGAGACTGAAAAATTCCCTGTTTGGCGATTTGAAAATTTTCTATCGAGAGATCGGCAGCCATGATTTTTACTGGCGTCGAAGAGTAAGCTCAGAAAACAACCGCCGCACCGGCAAATGACCAGGGTTGCGAGTGGTTACTCGCGGTTGAGAGGACGGGAGTTTTGAGACGACTTCATGTCGACTATGCACACCTTGTGGTGACTTTTGAGACGGGTTGGGGTTCAAATAGGCGCGAGCAGTGACGAATGGTCGCTTCGCGGTTACTTTCTAGACGCAGCCCTAGTAGGGAATACCTGCCATAGCTCTCAGTATCTCATTTCGGCATTCCTTCCGTCATTAACCAAGATTTATGACCATAGATGAGAATGGGGACAAAGATAGAGTTGAAAACAGACAGCTTGGTTTTCTTTCCTAGCTCAAGTTCGTTACAACGGATGACTACAGTTCGCGTCAGACACAACTTGATGCACCGATCCGAGCATCCAATAAATAATGTTACTTGCTTTTGATTTTATTCGAAAGCCCGGCGTACGACGGTTACCACAACACTGGAAGTTCGAGTTTATTTTTAAAAATTTAATCTGTCTCAGAACTGTGATAACTAACAGTATTGCCAACAGTATTAAAACTCGCTGTCAATTTGAGAGCGATACTAACACAATGTGTCCTAAATTATTAATGAAAACAGGAAAGGAAATTTCACAGCTTGGATTCGAACCATGAAACTTGAGCTGAACACCATGCTGACGCGCTAACCAATTGCGGCATCGTGGACATGGAAGAATTACGCTATCTACAGGTCCTTAGGTTGATTAGAGCAGTATCCAGTTCACAAGCTGGGACTATCTTTCCTACTGGCGTAATGCCACGGCCTCCTAGAAACTACCAGGCCTGAACATGACGTAAATGATGTATTGTTGAAGCACTAAGATTGTGACGTTGAACTATACTCTGTCCAACGAAAGAAAAACTGGGCGTGTCCCGTTAAATTTCCAATTTCAATTGTTAGCGATTGTTAATTTTACTTAGCAACAATGTCTAACAATTGAAATAGAAAATTTAATAAGACACGCCCAGTTTTTCTTTCGTTGAACAGAGTATAACTTCTGTAATAGCACCACCAGTTCGACGTAACAATTTGTTTTATCTTTTCCATGTTAAGGCCTGGTAGTTTCTAGAAGGCCGTGGTAATATTCGTCAAAGAGTAAATAAAGAATGGTCTGTGAGGAATTCTTCATTTAATCTTTTACGAATATTACGCCAGTAGGGCTCTAACCAACCATAGGAACAAGTAGATAGCATAATGCTTCCATGTCCATGGTGGCGCAATTGATTAGCGCGTCAGCAGAATGAGCTGAAGGTTCCTGGTTCAAATCCAGACTGTGAACTTTTCTTTTCTATTTTCACCAATAATTTAAACATCTGAGGTTTGACGTGTAAAAATGCTCACATGCCATTCTTTATTTACTCTTTACCAGTGTGTCCGGTTACAATTTGACAGTTATGTTCTAACACAAACCACATGTACAACTGCTTGATGTAAACATTGTTCTTCAGTGAAAATAACTCGTTGGGTATTTTTTTTTTTACCTCCCTCGGCGGGCATATTGCACAACCATTATATTTTGAAACTTAAAAAAATAATTATGCACATGTAATGAATATTCATAAAATGAGAAAATGAGAAAAAATGTTATTTGCTTTTGATTTTATTCGATTTGAATTCTTTTTCTAATTTAGGAATTTTCCTTTTTATTAATTTATTCAACTGAAAAATAATGCTTATGCACATTTAACGAATATCATAAAACGTAAAAACTAATATTACCTACTTGGGACTCGAATTGATTTATTTTCGAAACATTTTGTTAAACAATTTCAATATTTTATTTAAATGTTATTATTTTGTATTAAAATTAAAAAAATAAGAATCATATACATGTACTTCATAATTTAGAATAGCTAAAATTACTTACTTAGGATTTAATTTGATTTATTTATTTAGTTTAGTGTGTTATTTTAAGTGTAAATAGATGTGTGTAGTTAAATCTATGATGTCAATATATTTTTGAACCGTAGCCTACAAAAAGATATATTTTAAATCTAGTCTTTTTCGTCGGCTGTCATTTTTGAATTTTAACAATCAGTGTTTTTTTCATTTGTTGGAAACAGTGAAGGTTGTATCCTTGCTCGTCACTATGGAAACGGGCATGGAGCAGGAGGAGTTAGCCTTTTATGTACATATAAGAAGATTGTAGCTTTTTGTAAACGTGAAATAGTTTGTAAAAAGTAAAATTGGAAATTTTGGATGCAAACTTAAAATTAAATCCCCTTTTATGGAAAAATCCATCAAAAAGAAAAGATTTTTGTATTAAAAAAAAAAGAAGCAAACTAGAGGAAGTCTCACTGCTGAAGAAAAATTTAAGTTGTGTATTTTCACTGCAGAAGAAAAAAAATATAGACATAAATTTAAATTGTGTATTTTCTAAAATTCTACTTTTTAAAGGAAAAATCCATGGCTTCTATTTTCTTCCTGCGTATTAAATTTTAAAAAAATGATTATTAGAAGCCCTTTTTAAGATTTTATGGATATTCTACTCCATTCTCAGTTTGGTCTCTTAACGTCTTGAATCCATTTTTCTCGCGGTTAATTTAAGAGACATTTCTCATTTGAATAGGAATATAACATCTTTACTTCTGTATTTCATGTGTACGAGTAGTTCTCCCGTGAAAAAAATCACGGATCCAAAAGAAAATTTATTTCGATGCACTCAATTCGAGCGGTATGTTCCCAAATTACTGCCATATTTCGGTATTCAAAAAAAAATTCACGCTAATTTCTAGAGATTACCATAGAGGAGAAATAGAGATCGGGCATACTGCGCGCGCGACATCTATGGGACATAAAACGAAACTACTTGAGGAGCAGTTCTCCACACTTGTTTGTAACTGCTCGTAGCTGCTTGTGTTTAATTAAGTAGGGGTGTTTACTTATGGCAAAATTAATAAAATATGCGTTCCATAAATATAAATGAATTAATAAATAAATATCCTGAGTTAAAGCCATACCAATTTCTGACATACATGTATAAACGGCCTGAAGTGGTATAGGTAAGATGACTGACCAGTGGCTTTACCTCTCTTAATCCTCTTAACAATGGGTAGCTCTATCCAGTTGTTATAGAAATCAGTGGCATTAGTGAGCAAAACAGTGCAAAACACAAACAGCTCAATTACGGTCACTCCCACAAAGAATTTTTTGAAATAATCACCAGATATCACTGTTCGCAACTTCTCACATTTTATTTTGACAAAAAAAAATGTTTTTGTTTTTCGTGAATGTGATTTAAAAAAAAATCGTTTTAAAATTTCGAATTTTCATATTAATGAAATTATTTTCTTTCAAGTGTCTTTTAGTTTAATTTAATTGAATGTAATTTAATTTAATTTTCTTACATTTTTTCCCCATTTTAGATTTTTCTCCCTATCCTCACAGTAGATTCGTCCAACCAAATAATCAAATAGGTTTATTTATTTATGATAATATGTTATAATTATTTTATTATTAAAATATACACATTTTCTAAATAAATCATAGTAAAATGTTTACATAGTTCTTGCGATCTATTTATAATTTCATAACATACAAAAAAATATCTCGAAAAGATCGAATTTACATGGTTTGCTCTGTAAGGAACTTCGAGAAAAAGAGTAATACTTTTTATTAAAAAAAAAGATAAACTTTGTACTTTGAGAAATGATGATCTGTATGATTAGAATATATCACTCCAACAGAAATGAATACTGATGGGATTCTTATAAATAGCGATTCCAGTATAATCCATTAAATACCAAAAACACAATAGGAAAAACGAATCTAGAAGTAAAATCGAAATAGTTTGCGCACTCAGTATCTTCTTTACATCGAAAACAATTCTTCAGATAAGGGCAACACTGTTTCTAGAAAAGAAAAACGCAGATTTTTAAAACTCTGAAATGATGACAAATATTCAAAAATAAAAAGAAAGATAATATTGCTCTTGAAATTTTTGCATGCGAAATTAGTATATTTTCCTCAAAAGGAATAATTTATTCAATCTGTTAAAAAAGTTTTCCACTGTCAAAGTTTTCCAAAGCTATTTTACAATCTAATCTATAATAAAAATGTTTTCTAATCTCCCCGACTCAAATTAATGGAGGCATTATTTGGCGGCATCGCCTTTTTGAATGAAGGATGTTTAAGGAACCAACCACTGAAAAGAAAGGTAGGGAAATGAATTTGAGAACAGATAACCCTTTCCGAATAAAAGATTATCCTAAAAAAAAACTCCCCTAGACAAAACCCAATCTGATGAGGTGCAAAATAATATACAGTATGTTTCAGAGCATCCGTATCAGACATTTGTTTTGAAAGATTGATTCTAGATTTTGAAAAAAGAATTTTATGGGCAAGACCTATGGTAAAGAATTCATTTTTGGTAGTTACATTTTCCAGAACAAACAGGAAGTGGGAAAACTGGAGTGGGGGGACTGGGAAACTTTGAAAATTCAAATGAGAACATAGGCCATGTAAGATATTATTGGATAGTACCTTTATATTTGAAGTCAGAATTTCAAAAATCCAAAATTTTTTAATACACAAGAAAAGTCTTGGGGCAACAGTCTGATAGAGGCAGAGTCTGTGCGTGTGTATTAAAAATTTTGGTTTTTTGAAATTCTGACTTCGGATTCTTAAAGAGCATCAAAAATTAGAATAAAAATATCTCTAAGATCCACCCTCTATCTCTTTGTTTTCATCGATTTTCAGTGCCTCTATCTCCTAAACGGTTGGATCAATTGCATGGGTGTCTGGAAGAAGGGCATATGTTACAATTTTAAAATTTTACAGGAAACTCCAAAAACTAAAGGCATCTTATTTCGAGATCGTAATGACTGCGAAAATCATATATGCCCTTCTTCCAATTTTTAACTTTCAGAAAGTACAGGTACTATCATGGAATTATGGTATAGTGATTAGAAAAAGGAAGTAGCTTGGAAGGGAAATCATTTTCACAGTTATTAATCCATCAAAACAAGACTATGATAAGGATTCAAAATTCAAAATTTCTTAGTCGCAAATATAATAATATTTATATAAAAACATTTATATGTAACATCATATTTTACCTTTTTCCATTAAAAAATCCATTTTGGAAAAATGTAACATATGCCCTTCTTCCAGAGATCCATTCAATTGAAAATACCAAGAATAAAATATTTCTGAAATGTTGTGTACAATCTTAAAATACCATTGAAAATAGGGGTTCCCATTTGAAATTTCAACGTTGTCTCCCACCCCACCCTCTACGAGGCCTGAGCGCGGAAACGTCATCTTTAATCGCATTTAGACCAATCATAAGTCCTAAATTATGACTAGGTATGATGTAGGTGGTGTTGGTGCAGGGGGCTAATTTTTTGCACCATTAAATAGCTTTCAAAACATATTTGACACGTATTCTTTCTTTTTTTGACAAGACGTGTATTTTTCGAGATATTAGACCGTTCAGGGACTTTTTTTTTACCGGTTATATGAAATAGACATGGTTTATGTTTGTTTGCTTGCATGTGGAACAATCAGCCGCTCGTGTTATTGATAAATATACAGGATTTGTGTCATCAATCGGCTTGTCTGTGTCAACAATCGGTGTTTGTATGTTGTGTCATCAACGCTTGATGAAATTAATGCCTGCCGTAGCAAAACCACCTCTACTCAAAGCCTGAGCGCGGAAACGTTATACGTTGTTATATCATCATACGGAGTCATGTTTAATCGTATTTCTACCAATAATAAGTCCTAAATTATGACTCCGCATGATGATGTAACAATGCATGACGTTTTTGCGCTCAGGCTTTGAGTAGAGGTCGTGTTGGCCGTAGCCGATGAAAAAGATAGGCCACGGCACTGAAAATTCATCGGCCATCTAACTCCAAGCAACATGTAACCTTTGTTATTTCCAACAAACGAAAAAAAATAGATTGCTATAATCCAAGATCAGGTGACTTTTCAATGCCAGGACCTCAATGATATTAATTAGAAGGCAGATTCCGAATCTTATTGTTAACAACGGCAGTGTTCGTAAACTGAGCAAAGATCCTTCGTTGTGAGACACTTGATGATTATTCGTTGTTCCACTTTGGTCGACACATCGGTGTCCGCCATTTTCTTTAAACAATCGGTTTTCATGGCAACCGGATGAGTGGTGCTGCATTTGCATGACAGGCGGTAGTTGCACGAGACCGTTGTTGTAGTTTATGAATGATTTACACCGAACAAACATAATCATCGCTCAATGACATGACTATCAACAATTACTAATCTCTATTGTTTGCGAAGTGATTGCCTTGATTTATTCTTGCTTATTATAAAACGATGAACGGGAATTCCTAAAATGACATAAAAGGAAACGAATTCGAAAACTGGCAGCAATTAAATATCTGTGGTGAAGTTAAATCATCACCTTGTCAGCAGTCCTTCCTAAGAAGGGTGCGGACTAAAATTAAGAAAAAGGGGTGGGACGTTTGATATGCGTAAAGAGGATTTATTTACAATATTAACAAGAATAAGATACACACAAAGTTCAGGAACAAAATAAATAACCAAAGAATAATCAATAAGCATGTAATAAAACATAAGGTTGCATCCTCTTGCAACAACTGTAATAGTGACAAGAAGAATGTCAGGCAAGTTGCTAGCCTAAGTCTAAACAAAAAGGATTCCCAATTAACAACGGTTACATTTCACTGTGTCAAACCATAACAAGGGATCGAAATTCCCAACGTGCAAACTGGTCACAAAACACACACGAACCTCAAGTCGTGTAACACAAAGGGTGGTTACTGCAGTGGGTAAACTAAGCCAACTTACCGGTCCCAAAACTCTACAACCGGTGGGCTACCACTAAAACCCGAATACCAGTCCGAACAAACTGGACTAGCCCTCCTATTGCGGGTTAAGACTGCCACTGCCTACAGAACCAAAATTCCCACACAACAACCAGTACCAAATTTGCACCCAACAAACAGACCCAAACCTTTCCCGATAAAAGTTTAGCTACCCACTTTGATAGTCTTACCTTCACACTAAATGCCTAACAAACAAAAAGTTGCGATCCAACTAGATTAATACTCTGATCGCCATTAACTTCCAAATAATCTCCAAGGTACAATAATAATCTCACAGAATACATAATCATAATCTCACTAAACATCATACAAATTAATCAGCTTAATATCTCTTAACTGTTAGGTCATCAATTCGACTATACAATTAAACTAGACAATAGACTGTCAAATCCCTGAAAGGAATACACTAAAGTAAACCCATTCAATCCAAAGTTAACAGTTCCAATCTCGAATACTAATTACAATCCAAAAGTAGTTTTATCCATTCTAAACACTTTAACAAAAGTCACAATCTAATAAACCCCGCTAAAATACTGACAAATCTCCACTAAAACAAACTTACTATAAATCTATACTGAATCCATTCCCATTACGAATTAAACACTAAGATCTAAACACAAAGAATTATTACAATTCTCGCTTAAGCACTATATTAACTTTCATAACCAATAATCCCATAATCTTAAATATCCAACAATAATACAAATAAGGTATACCTAAAACTTAAATACAACTGATGTGAGTAAAATTTACCAAGTGGTCTCTCTTTCCATAGAAGAGAAGGTTAGGCCTAACCACTTTCTAAATTAGCATCGCTACAAGAACCCAGTCCGGGTGGAAACGTTTGTTCCAGGTCCAAAGGCATCTGCTTCGGCGTCGTCATCTTCTGGGGCTTCCCATCCATGAAGACCCAGATGTCCGACGTTGAACGTCTACGGGCTCAGCAGTAACGACTGAAAGTTGAGTCGTGTCACCGCCAAAGTGAACTATAGCCCGATACGAATGCGCCAATAACTTCCACTGCTCAGTTCGACGCAAATAATGTTATAAACGTTATCTGATGATATAAACGTTTCAACACCAAGTGATAAAATCCAACCCATGGAGGTCTATAATGAGCCATAACCGTCGATATTAGCAGCATCTTCATCAAATATGATTTATGTAAGGAGCGATATATATGCGATAGTTTGGGACACGGAATTCATATTTCCTTCTATAATCATAAACAATGAATTTGGATATTCGTGCAATGTTTGTGATAGATTTTGTTTTTAGAAGGACTTGAAGCACCCACGTAACAGAAGTGTGATATCTTAGCTTCATCACTTTCATCAGTCCTGTGTGAAAGATTTTATACTGTGTAATCATTGTAGAACAAATTTAAAAATATTCAAAAATATGGTGTTATAAGTTATAGAAGAGCAGGCGTTTTTGTAATTTTTTGAAATGTTAACTCTTTAACGAATGTGAACCGATATTGACAGACTAGTCTAATTACAGACGACTGATTGACGCTGATATCAATGATATTTATATTGTTAAAACTTTGTACAATGGTGTAGTCAGATCTATACTAGGAAGTGTTTACTCTGAGTGATCAGATTATTATGACCACCTGACGTTTGTAGTCAAATAAGCTATGATTTCGCGCTGAAGTTGCTAAAGAGCCGGATTAGTGTAAATAGGCAAGTAGGTTGTTTACCACGACATTAGAAGTAATTTGTTTCAGAAGATTATAGGTAAACGACACGATTTAGCAGCTCTTGATGATTGTTGGCGCTCGGAGCCATGGAGCTAATATCAGCAAACGGCTGCATTCGTTAAATGTTCAAGAGCAGCTGCTGTTAAATTGTTACAGACTGGACTGTCTGCCGGCAAACTGGCAATGTTCGGGCAGAAAGGAGAGTGGCAAGACTGGTACAAGACAACAGAAGGGCAACAGCGCATCAAATTACTGCAGATCTTTATCAGGGATCCTCTCAAATGATCTCTGAACGCACTGTTCGCCATATACTGCTTAGTATGGAATATGGGAGCCGAAGGTCAGTTCGAACACCTTTGCTGTCTGTCTGCAATTAACAAGATAAAACGTCTCCGATTCGCACAGGAACGCAAGGATTGGACAGCTGAGCATCGGAATAAAGTTATGTGGTCTGATGAACTATGTTTTCAGTTGCATCATGCAGATAACAGAATGAGAATTTGACGGAAACTGCATTGGTGCAATCGTTCAAGCTCGTGGGGGCAGTTATGATTTGGGGCATGTTTTACTGGAATGATGTGGATCCTTTAATTTGTATACAAAAACGTCTGAATATCAGAACACACCTAAGTATCTTTCCTGATCAACTTCATGCAATCATGTTGATGGTGTATCCCAAATGAGATGGCGTCTTCCAACGTGACAATGCGCCATGCCACGCTACTCGTATTTTGCAGGAATAGTTTCAAAAACAAACAATTCCTGTGCGTTGTTTGCTTCAAAAAAATTTTTTTTGCTACTGAATGTACGCTTTAACCTCTATGTTGATTCGCCAATTAAAAATGATAGTAAGGCGAGTTTGTTGCGCTCGCCACGAACGACGACGAACCTGGCTTAGGTGGCCCCCATAGTGACCAAATCTCAATCCAATTGAGCATTTGTGGGAGAAAGTTGAAAGAGCTATCAGACAGGTGTTCCAAAACAACAAATTTCACACAACAGAACAGTGCTGTTCATCAGGCAAGGAGTGTTATGACAGCCTATAAGAAGCAGGGAAAGACATCATCTGCCAAGCACAACATTGGCCGAAAGTCGAAGCTCACTGATAAAGACAGAAGGGGTTTGAAGCAGATTGTGGTCAGAAAGCACAAGACAACGGCATTCATGGTGTCAGATTCCTCGCATCATCTTTCATCTCGTGGAGTAAATGCGAATCGCCGCAGTATTGAAGGCAGAAGGTGGCCCAACGAAGTAGTGCTGGGGTTGTCATAATGATCTGGCCACTTAGTGTATATTCATCCTAAAGTGTCGATATCTGATATGGAAATTTGTTGTTCAGCGCGATAATGAAATATTTCCCAACAACTAGACCAGTCAGTGACAACATGGAGGTGGATACTAATATTGCAATTATGACATTAGCTACATTAAATTAAATTAGCTACATTAAATTTTTACGCTCTTGACTTTATGAAGAAATATTTTAATTTAGATTACAAACCCATCGAATCACCCATTACATTGGGTGGCAGTACTATAAATTTGATGTTTGCGCGAAACATTGGTTCTTGTCTGTTGCCATTTCTAATATACTCCTCTTATCATTGACCAGTGATTTGTAAGTGGAGAATGCTATAAAGATTTGGTTGAAAAATTTATGATGAATTGCAAGTACAGTTTTTGTTTGAACATTTTATATCAGAAATTAAATTTTTTAAATTGTGTTGCACAAATTTCTTTCTTATCGCCATGTGGCCTCAAGACGTATTCTACGATTTAACTAGCGGCCGTGTCCCAACACAGCCCCGTAATTTTTTTTGATTCCGTATCATTATCTCGTGGTAGGCCTGTGCGAATGTACCATTTCACCATACCAATTTATTTTTTGATTGTTTTATCCGCGTAAAGTAAAAATCTATTACTATTACTAAACTATTAGCCATGACCCAAGAAAAACCTAAAATTATATGCTTAAATTCTTTGCTCCAAACGTCTATATGCTCATTCAATATGTGTCAATGACGTTTCAGATATGCCTAAAATATGCCACATTTAATTTTGACCGGAAATTTTTAACATCGGCCCACTCTGCGTGGTTTATTTGTGGAATATACTGCATAAAAATGTTATCACCTAAATGTTTATGTAATATTTATTCGTTGTTTGTATATCACATATTTATTGTTGTTAGTGAAATTTCTGAATTTTGGTTTTAGTGATATGAATATTTGTGAAAAGGTTGAAAACCGCCGCTCTACAGAGATCATACTTAGGTTGAAATCGGAAATTTTATATCCAACAAGAAATTAATCCTCCCGAGAAAGGTATAGGAAAGTAGCGGAAGCGCTGAGGTCGTCTATTTTTATCCGCAATTTTTACCCCCTCCCTTCCTATTTTTTAATCGAAAAATTAATTTTTTCGAACGTAGTATTTAGAAAATGATAAAGAGCTCTATATTCTTTCGTTTCTCATCATTTCCGATCTAATGATATATGACATGCCATATGTTGTCATAGTTCTAAAGACCAGGCGACTGTCACCCCCACAACTCCGACCCTATTGGGACAATTTGGCCCAAACTTTACAGTAATGTTGATCTTGCTTAGAGGAATCTGCATGCCGAATTTCACTCTTTTATATGCATAAATACGGGTAGATTTTTTGGTCCCCTCTAATTTCCGCCCCCGAAACTCCGACCCCAGTGGGCCAATCAAAACCAAACTAAATAGTGAAGATGCACATGCCCATAGTAAGATACATTCCGAATTTCAACTTTCTACCTCAAAAAATGCGGAAATTATGAAGGGGACGGACGGACGGACAGACAGACGGACATTGTGAAAACAATAAGTAGCTCCATTCTTCCGCTACTTAATCTATATATATAAAGAAGGATGTTTGTGGGTCTGTGCGTCTGTGGGTCTGTGGGTCTGTGGATCTGTGTGTACGTTTTTTATACAAATCTACAGTTTTATTCCGATCTTGATAAAATTTCGCATACATGACCTTTAAAGCATGAGGAAGGTCACTGTCTACCTCAGATTTCGGAAAAATAATAAATATCGATAAAAAATCGATATTCATGGTTATGGCAAGGCATATTAATGAGACATATCTCATGACCAACAATGCAAGGCAAAGTTGGTACAACAATAGGTATCAACAATGGTATCAGCACGCAATTCACAAACACACTGCATGAACCAACAATATATATCTCATGACTAACAATGAAAGGAAAAGTTTGTGCAAGTGTAATTATCCCGGGCAACGCCGGGTACCTCTTCTAGTAATTTAATATATCCAGGCAATCAATTGAATTCATGTTCTTTGTAAAAACTTGTTCGCTTCTGTTATTGATGAAACTTTTTATATCGCTACTTTTTTACAGTTTCTGGTTAATCTTTTATTTATTTAATTATTTTGCAAGTTTTCCATTAATAATGAAGTTGATTTTATCAGTCTATTTATAACGTTGTATAATAAAAACATCATACTTCTCCGCTGTATCATTACTATGTCAAGTATACTTGCTTAAAATTCACTTAAGAATAATAATGGATCTCATGGGCGAGATGCTGGCGTGACTCTTTAAAGTTCGATGGATGTTTGCCTATTAATGACGGAGATGACACGAAATATTATTTGAAATTTAAAAAAAAAAAGATTGCTTACCGCATTTTTCCAACAGGAGAAGACAACCTCACTTTCGTTGGACAATCTGTGTAACGATGTTTGATCATCTGTGTGTTTGACCTAAATTTCCAAAGAATTTGTTTATTAATGATAATAATTTTGAATTACTCCAAATGCTCTAACGTCTACATTTATAATTTTATTTTATTGCTAATAGTTTTCACTACCGATCAAATAACCTTACTAACCCCTCTTTTTTCTTTAATGGTCAAATATTTTATTAATATTATGGCAATCTTACTTTAAAAGGCTGTCCAATTAAAATAGTAAAAGGACTCAATATATAAGGGGCGTTCGAATTTGACCTGGATTTTATTTTTTATTTCTCAAAGAGCTCTCCTTGCTTTTCTACACATTTTTCCAGCGTTCTGGGAGGATCTGGATACCGGTTCTGTAGAAATCTCGAGGCTGATGTCGAAACCACGTTAGGATAGCCTTTTTCACTTCCTCAATGAAACCGAACCTCCTGCCCTTCCAACAACTCTTTCAATGATCCAAAAAGGTGATAGTCGATAGGGGAGTGATCCAGGCTTTATTGAGGGAATGGTAAGATGTCCCATTTGAGTTCTGTCACTGTGTCCATAGTCAGTTTGTCTATGTGTGGTCTGGCATTGTCTTGCAGGAAATACCATCGGAGTTCTGGTCGCTTTTTCCTTAGTGCCGGCTTCAGGGACATCCTCAAAATGTCACAGTAGTAAGGTGCGTTTATGGTTCGACGTTCTTCTAGAAAATCGACATGAATGATACCCTTAATTTCCCAGAATACAGTCGCAACACTTTCGTTGCCGTCGGTGTCATCTTGAATTTTTTGGGTCGTGGTTTGTCAGTGTGTCGCCACTCCATGCTCGCACGCTTGCTTTCAGGAATATGGTGATGAATCCATGTCTCGTCGGTGGTCACAACACGCCTTAGGAAGCTGTCACCTTCCCTGCATATCACTGCAGCTGCTTGGAATAGATTTCCACCGGGTCCTCGGAGAGTTGCTTAGGGACCAATCTGGCACAGATCTTGTTGAATTTCAGCTTATCGTGGATGATGGTCTCACACTGCCAGTGCTGATGTTCAGTATTGAATCCAATTCTCGTTGTCCCTTATCAGCTCATTTGTTCGTGCGATGACGCCATCATTAACAGCAGTTGCTAGCCTTGCCTTATGAGGTTCATTGCCGTTGGATTCTCGCCCTCCTTCAAAATTTTTGGCACCAAGTAAAGACGGATGATCGAGACAAACAAGACTCTGTGAACTGTCTTTGAAGTCTCTGATTAACTTCGCTGTGGAGAAACTTGATGATTATGCGTTGTTACACATAGATCGACACATCGCTATCCGCCATTTTGTTTAATCGGTTGTCATGGCAATCGGATAAGTGGCGCTGCATTTGCATGACAGGCGGTAGTTTCCATCCCAACAATGAAAGTTTAGATTTTTACAACAGTGAAGTTTACAAAAAATAAAGTCCAGGTCAAAATTGAATGGCCCTTGTATCAGGATCGTTTAAATTTTATGAAAATTATAGCGTTGTTTCCCTTCAAATACAAAAAACATTATCACTGTCCGCGACTCACAAACGGAATTTGGTGCTCTGGCGGTGAATACACAAAATATGGCAATTGTTTTGTGCTTCATTGCTACACTTGGACTTCTTTGTAAATGTAAACAACTCTTCGTAGCAAATCACGAATAAAAAACCCATTAAAGCATGCGAAAAGGTTTTTTAATACAGGTAGTTTCAAAATTATGTACAATAAATTTAGTGACATATTCTTCAGGTCAAAAGAAGACGAAAATGTTCTATAGCACTTTGTCTGGAAACGATTTGTTTGCGAGTAATTCAATATCATACAGTAGGGAAGCACGGTAGTTAGCGGACGATATTTTAGCAGTTCCAGCGTTTCGACCCAACACTAGGTTGAGTGGTTTGTTCCATTTAAACCTACTTTAGGGTTGTTCCATTAGTTGTGTACGGTTGTTTCCATTACTGTAGTTTCACTACTGTACATCCACTAGGAATATCAATTTCAGAACGTTTGCGTGCTTTGACATACGCATTACGATTTACGTAAAAAAAAGTCATGTACACGTATTCCAGTGCAGAATACACTGACGTGCACCTAATGTTTGGTCTTGCGGACGGAAATGCTGTGGAAGCAAGAAGACTCTACCAAGAACGCTTTCCGAATAGACGTTTGCCAAATAACCGAACATTTGTATCTGCCGACAGACATTTGAGGGAGCGTGGTTCCTTTGGCCGTCAAATAGGACAAGGGCGGCCTGTAGCACATTCTCCGGATGAGGAGGATGTGATAATTGACATCATACATGATGAATCACAGACAAGCACCCGTCGTATTTCTTCCATGGTGCACATTCCGCACTCATCTGTTTGGCGCATTCTTCACCGTCAGCTTTTGCATCCATACCACCTGCAACTGGTTCAGGCACTGAAAGCAACGGACTATCCACACCGACAACGATTTTGCCAATGGATACAACGTCGTCATGCTGCAGACCCTAGTTGTCTCAGCCAGATACTTTTCACGGACGAAGCAACCTTCACCCGGACAGGAATCGTAAATTCTCACAACCAGCACCATTGGGCAGATGCTAACCCGCATGTTACCAGAGCTCGAGCGCATCAAGAGCGTTTCTCCGTGAACATTTGGTGTGGAATTGTCGGAAATAACTTAATTGGCCCTTATGTGTTGCCGCCACGATTGACTGGGCGAACGTGTCTTTTGTTTCTGCAGAATGCATTGCCAGAATTACTGGAAGATGTTCCTCTTTTGATAAGATCTAACATGTGGTTCATGCATGATGGCGCTCCAGCACATATCAGCCATGTTGTGCGAGCACACCTTAATGCTGCATACACGAATCGGTGGATAGGTCGAGGTGGACCGGTAGCCTGGCCTGCAAGATCACCCGACCTTAATCCCTTGGACTTTTTTCTGTGGGGTCATGTGAAAACGATCATCTACAGCACAGAAGTTCCTAATATTATGGATCTGCGACAACGAATTGAAAATGCATGCCAAACCGTTCGTAATGCTGGCGACGAACTTTTCCATGACATCAGACGGTCGCTCATGCAACGAGCCGAAGCGTGCGTGCGAGCTGCTGGCGGGCACTTTGAACAATTCCTGTAATTTGGAGCCACGGGTTTAGTTGGCTGTATCGCGTAAATAAATCGCTTCCAGACAAAGTGCTATAGAACATTTTCGTCTTCTTTTGACCTCAAGAATATGTCACTAAATTTATTGTACATAATTTTGAAACACCCTGTATAATAGATTAATTGAATACACTGTACAAAATATTAAGATTATTTTAACATTTTATGAGCGCCGACGAAAAAAGCAAATTGATAAAACGTAAATAGCACGTTTTACAAAATTGATGAAAAAATGAAACAATTACGAATTACATTAGTTTTAACTGAAAAGATTAATCGCTGCTTTTTATTTCAGCAAGACAGACTTTGCAGATGAAATATTAAACGCACTTATTAAAAACAAAGCAATAAATATTTAAGAATATCTCAAGAATGTTCGATGAGGATTTATCCTACGTAAAATCTCAGGTGTTTAAATTATTGATGAAAATAGGAACGAGGCTGAATTCGAACCGGGAACCTTCGACGAGCTGAAGTTTCCCGGTTCGAATCCCAGCTCGTGGGATTTTCTTTCCTATTTTCATCTATAAATATTAAGTTTATTAATTTTTTTCTGTTTTTCGAACATTTATATTTTTCCATATCAGTGCCGTCGTGTGTTTCAAGCCGGCGCCAACAATGCTTAAATGTGCAACAATTGAGTTTGAATTGTTCTTTCTGTTTCCGTAACGCATTTTTGGGACGAATTTTGTATCACGCATTTTCCTAGAAGGACCTCCAGCCTTAAAACATTATCATATTATAGAAAATACAATTAAGAACGGCCCAAAGTATTCGGCACGGGCCCATCTTAGTGCAACGTAATCTTTGCATTATCATGAAATTTGTTAACTTGCTTTAACAGAAATATCAGAATTTCCGATGACTTCATTAAATTATAAAGTCTTATGTTATCGTTACCCTCAAAACCCTCCAAAAATCTAGAAAAATCAGGGAACTGCAATAGATCAGTATAAATTTTAGTGTTATTTCAATGCAATAAAATTTATGAATGGGATACATTACCTGATGTCTCCTTTTTCTGTTGTAAATATAATGAGCGACAGGGTATTCTATCATTGAGAGAAAGACCATCACAACACAGCTGATCATCCATATATCTATTGCTTTCACATAGGAAACGGGAGGAAGTTTTTCTTGCTGACTTGAAAACTGTGTTGCTAATGTCAAAATTGATGTCAAACCTAGAGAAACTCTCGCTGGAGCTTCATTAATCCCGATCCAAAAGGAGATCCAAGATACGACTACGATGAGAAAGCTGGGGATGTAGATGGTCAATAAATAATGAGCTAAGATGCGACGAAAGTAGAAGGTGTATTTCAAGCAACGCCTTTTATCAGATACTATGAAAGTTGTAAGCAAGAAAAGCACAATATGAGCGCTTATGAAATAGAAAACATAGTTAAAGGGTCATTCCATGAGAAATCGACGAATTTGGAAATAAATGGTTACTCGACCATTTAAGATTTTTTTTTTATTTTTACACTATCGTTAACCCTATCATTGAGAAGTAAAAAACAATTTTTATTTTATTTTTATCTTGATTTTGAATCTAAGCTCAATTTTCTTCGCTGCGGCAGGGTGAGAAATTGCTGTAGCCAACAAATAGGAAGTCGTGGGTAGGCAATCTGTTCGTGACCTTCTGAGGGCATATATTATACAAATTAGGACATGTATAAAATGTATGTTGTAAATCTTACAGAATGGGACCAATTTCCAATTACCAACTTGATCCGCAATCAATTATGACCATCATTAAAAAATCGTATCATAATCAGATGAACAGATGTTTCAAAAATGAAATGGAAACATGCCTATAAGCAAATCATGGAACATACCCATTTGCATATTATGTGAAGATTTTCACAAGGGTGCCATCTTCCTGTTCAATTTCATAAAAAGCCACATTCAAACATGTGCAATTCCTTGTACAGTACGATGACTGAGTACACGGTTAAGGAATTGACTGCAATGACCATGTGGTATGGTCTTGCTAAGGAGAATGCTGCAGCTGTAGCTTGGCTTTATCAGAAGAGACATACAGGTATTGGACATTGAAACTGAAACACCTTCGCAAATA
>JAHWFO010082732.1:0-12151 GCA_023313115.1 Rhysida immarginata
TGTAAGTTTAACAGCACGAACGCTTTAAAAATACTTGTTTAATAAAATAAAATAAGATTGTAAACTTGAAATAATATCCAGATAAACCTAATTAAATGAATTTCAAAGCAGTATTCGTTTTATTCATTATTTAATCGAATAGTTGTTGTTATAAAAAGTTAAGCGCAGAAGATAATTATATGGAAAAGTGTAATGGTTTTTAAATTGAAATGTTCTTTTTATATTTTACAAATTTCATAATTTATAATTTATTACATGTTATTGTGTACGTCTGAGCTTTAAAAGTTTACTTTTCTCACGTTTTGCACTTCTTTCTTCGTTTAGTGTTTTTACTAGAAAGTGCAAGCGCGTAAGAACGTAGAACTTGATAATGCTATTTGTTACTGCAGGGTTATATTATTATATTTTAAATTTTAACTTAGAGACACATAACGAAGCCGTAAAACAAATGTAAACCAACCAAGAAATGAGAAAAATGGCTATTCGATTAAATAATAAATAAAATGAATACTGCTTTGAAATTCATTTAATTTGATTTGTTTGCATATTATTTCAAATTTACAATCGTATTTTATTTTATTAAACAAGTATTTTTAAAGCGTTAATGCTCTGAAACTTACATTGAATGCCATGCATTATAGAGTAATTGTCGGCGCATTCGATACTCATGCCATCTGGCGGTGTCATCAGTCATCATTACACTCTCATAGCTGCATTTTGTATTCAATGGACACACTATTTCTTCTAGCCACTGTACTACAACCACTGTGGAAATCAGGGAAAAAATTTCTTGTGTGTGGTTTCAGAGTGAAACCACTTCACTGGAAAGGGTTAAGAGCCGACAGCGTTAGTAGGGTGTCTTATTTGTTTATTTCCACGTAGTTTAATGTTAAGTGATGTGACTTGATTTTATTCCATTACATCAACACCTTCGAACAGGTCTGTAGGCTCCAATGTGGGTTGCACCACATTGCCTAGTCGCTCACGGGACGCCAACAATCAGGCAGCGCAACACCCCTGTATCTCTGTGGGGGTTGGCTTGCGACACCATGTTCATAGGAATAAAAATGCTTCTTTATACATGTTCTCTCACGTGTATGAATATTTACCATTTATTTCCGGACACCCTGTATATTCGCTCATGACAGGTCGTTACGAGTCTTTTGATATATTACATGGCATCTTAGCAATGAAAATATCCATATTGTACATAATATTGTAGCATAATGAGTACTAACATTCAACAGGCACTCTTGGATGCTGGTTTACAAATCAAGAATGTACAGAGTAACAAAGTGAGACGCTCTTGGTGGAACAAAAAAATATTAGCTCTGTGGAAGGATAAAAACCTGTCTTACAAATCCTTTCTAATGGATTCCACAGCTCTCAACAAACAACGATTGAAACAGGTAAATGCCCACTTTAAAAAAGAAATTAAGCAGGCGAAGCGTGCTAAACCCATGAAAAAGGGGACAAATATCTTTGACCTATGGAAATGTATCCGCAATTTTAAGAGTCAAAGAAATAATTTCCCGTTCCACCAGGGACGTACTTACTTAGAGTGGATTGACAATCCGAATCAAACAAAAAGCTCTCAGGATAACTCTGATAAAAATTTGGTTAGCCCTGGTATTAGAATCCCTAATATTTCGTTGAGTGCCATAAATATCGCCATACGGCAATCCAATAATAAGATTTCAAATAGGGATGGGGTTTTAACCATTAGAGTCATTAAAATTGAGGCCATTTTAGCAACTTTGATGATTTGTTTGACTCAAACTTTTCTGTCTGATATTAAAAGGACACTCTTATTCCGGTATTCAAAAAAGGCGATATTAGTAATGTTTAATTAAAAAATAAATACAACTCCATTTAACTAAAAGAAAATAAATAAATAATAGAAACAATGGAAAAAAGTCATCCAATGGATAAATGCAAAGGTTGAAGGATGAAACACAATTGAAACAAAGGTCTTGTGGAGCTTATGTAGATGAAACACAGATGAAACACAGAAGAAACGAAGATCTTGTGCAGAAATGTTACACTAACACAGGTAGGCACATAGTTACAGGTGAAGAAGGTCTATGATGAAAGTTCGATGATTACTAATGTTTGTAAATATCGCCCAACCGGTCTTCTTTCTGCTCTATCTAAGCTTATTGAAATACTCATATTTGCCAGGTTAGACACCAATTGTGGGTTGTTGTGGGCTAGCATCCCTAGAAATCAATTTCGGGGTCGACCTCAGACCCCAACAATGAATTCGAGGGGACGTCTTGCTTTTTAATAAACAGACATTTCCAAAGCTTTTAATACAACCCAAAGAGGCGCTCTAGTTAGACAATTAAAACATTTTGATGTACACTGAGTTAGCAAAACTCATGGGATAGTTACTTAATATCTGGTCGGGCCACCTCTGGCCCTGTGGAGTGCAGCAATACGGCGTGGTAGTGAGTCTGCAAGTCCCTGGTACACTTCTGGAGGCAGTTGACACCAGATAGTCTGCAGAGCCGAAGATAGTTGCTGCCCGTTCGTGGGCGGATGATCCAGTGCCCGGAGCCTGACTTCAATAGCATCCCAGATATGCTCGATGGGATTCATGTCAGGGCTCCGGGCTGGCCAGCTAAGTCGTTGGACCTCTTCTGCATGCTCCTCGAACCATTCGCGGACGACATTGGAGCGATGTGGTGGAGCATTGTCATCTTGAAAGACTGCTACGTCGTCAGGGTGTTGAAATGTTAAAAACGGGTGCAGATGGTCTCCGATGAGTTGACGATACCGTGGACCATTCAACGTTTGGTCCAGGATAACCAGAGGGCCCATTCCAAACCAAGAAAATGCACCCCAGACCATCACTGACGCCCCACCACCCTGCACCATCACCTGTTGGCATGCGGGATCCATCGTTTCGTGAGGTCTGCGCCACACACGGTGCCTTCCATCAGCGTGGTACAGTTGATATCGTGACTCATCTGACCATATGACGTTACGCCACTGTTGCAGAGTCCAGCCAAGATGGTTGGTGGCAAATGCACGCCGGAGTGTCCGATGACGCTGGATAAGCATTAGCACCCGTGTAGGGCGACGGCTGCCAAACCCGAGGGCATGCAGATTCCGACGGATTGTCCACCGAGAGACGCTTCTAGTGCGGCCAGTATTGAACTGGTCTGTGATTTGTTGCACTGTTGCGCTCCTGTCTCTCTGAATCATTCGTTCCAGGTGTAGCCGGTCACGATCATTCAGGGCAGCTGGACGTCCGCTTTGGTGCCTGTTGTTGACTGTGATGCCTTCATCCAGCCATTCCCGATACACCCTGGAGACAGTTAGCGGGGAAAGCCAAATTCCTGCACCACTGCCGAAATGGAACATCCCATGCGTCGGGCACCTACTATCATACCCTGTTCAAAAGACGTCAACTCGCGACGACGTGCCATTTCTGATTAATCACTTATCCAAGCTCTTCCCACAACGTCTAATGTCCATTCCCAGAATCCATTACCACTGTGAATTCGTGAGCCATGACCATGACTCAATGTGCTTTCTATCCCATGAGTTTTGCTAACTCAGTGTAGAGTCGCTAACGTTAAACCTTCTGCAGAATTATTTTACGGATAGGATTGACTATATGGAATTGGAAAAAATGACTTATGAACACCAATCCACGTTGGCCATTTTACAGGGCTCTCCAACCGCTACAGCCTTATATGCTGCAGCTACTGTTGAAATTTTTAATTTAACCTTGCATTCAAAAATAATTTCGTTCGTAGGTGATAATTTTCTTTACATGGCCTTTCCGCAATCTGAATATACCCGTGCCTATAAGCAGGTTCAGGATGACATTCAGACATTGAAAAGGTGGTACCTGTCGCAGGGAGTGAAATTCAATGAGGCTAAAACTACTATTATGTTGTTTAACAATCAGAATATTAGTCCCTCATCTACTTGTAAAATTTTAGGTTTAGAGTTAAACATGAAGTTATCATGTAAAGAAATCATTGAGTCTTTATTAATTGAACTTAATCGCCTTAAATTTCTCTTTTACAATTTAAGAAGGACTTTATCTAACAAAGAGATTGTGCAAACTATAAAAACAATTTTAGTCCCCAAAATTGAATATGGCGTTTTGCGATTTAGTGTGGTCTTATGCCTCCAAAACCCTTATTACTAGAGTTTCAGTCGCATATAATAATGTAGTTCGTGCTGCTCTACCCTTAACCAAGTATGCCTCTTATGTCTGAAGTAGTCTCGAGGCATAATGTACAGTCTTTATATTGTATAATAAACATTGCTCGTTTAAAAGAATTATATCGAGCTTTTAGTGGTATTAATCATCCGGTCCACAATGTCAAATTATAACTAACTGATTCGTTGAATACCCGATCTACTCAAAAATATAAATTTAGGCCAAAGTCAGTGGTCTCTAATTTTCTTTAATCCTTTTTTCCCCCTATAATGTTTGTTCACTTTGGAATAACCAACCTTTTAATATTAGGAATGAAATTTTGAATTGTACTCGAGAATCATGTCCAAATCACAAATTTCATGTCTATAACTTGATACAAAATGTAAGTGTAGTTAAATAATTTTATGGATATTTTTTGGGGGCCAAAGTGTGCGGATTATGTATTTCTTGAACCTTTTTTTGCTCTTAATTATAAGAAAGTAACTGTTAACCTCCATGTTTAGATTAGTCTCATCATTAACTTGTCTCATCATGTTAGATTACTTAAATAACCTCTTTGTAACCTCTTTTACTTGTCCCTTTGGGATGTAAAGTTGTAAATAAAATATATAAAATAAAAAAAAAATCCAGTGGTACAATAGTAGTATCATTAGCACAGGTACCCCTGAATAAATATCGACCATCTTCGAACTTTGTAATTATTACTCTTATATATTCGTTCATAGTATATCGCTACAAGTTATTTGATATATTACATGGCATATCTTAACATTGAAATTGTTCAATGGTACCATAATAATGTAATTAGAACATGTACAGTCGACTACAAAAGTATCTAGCCACCTTGCAGAGCACCCTTCCATTGGGGTACCTATTACAGATAA
Organism: Rhysida immarginata; assembly: GCA_023313115.1. Lineage (NCBI taxonomy): Eukaryota > Metazoa > Arthropoda > Chilopoda > Scolopendromorpha > Scolopendridae > Rhysida > Rhysida immarginata. The sequence continues at coordinate 5,068 of JAHWFO010082732.1, forward strand.
CACAAATAAGGTTTCAAGAGGTTTTTTCCCACACATTGCGGATTTAGCATTTTTACATTTTGTTACGGGGGTGACGGGAATGGCATCCAGTGAAGAAAATAAAGCGTGCCGTTTCTCTGCAAGGTAGCTAAGTACTTTTGTTGCCGACTGTACCACTGAATCAAATTCAACCATCTTCGAACTTATTTTTTGAACCGAAGCAGATATGTCAATTTTGATGAATCCAATGAATAGGAAGTTGTGGGTGGCCTATCCCATGGTGCACTTTACATCATCCCAAATATGCAAATTAGGACACATTCAAAATTTATCTCAAAAACCGTAAGGGATAGAGAAAAAAACCCAATTGCAAACTTGTTCAGCATAAAAAAACAAACAAAACAAAACAAATCATCCAAATCGGACCAACCAATCACCCACAATCACGCGGTGACTGTTTGTAGCTTACAAACAGTCACACTGCACAAGGAAAACTGAATGTTGATATTTCCGCCATGTAAAGCATGCAAATCAAAAAATTAACATAAATTACCATACTCGCATTCACTTTCATGCGGAAAAGCAAATAAAAGGCATGTTTCAGCACACAGAAGACGGAACAATTCCAGGATGGCAAGCTACAATGGTCTTCTGATTGTGGGTGATTGGCTGGTCCGATTTGGATGATTTTTTTTTGTTTTGTTTGTTTTTTTATGCTGAACAAGTTTGCAATTGGTTTTTTTTCTATATCCCTTACGGTTTTTGAGATAAATTTTGAATGTGTCCTAATTTGCATATTTGGGATGATGAAAAGTGCACCATGGGATAGGCCACCCACAACTTCCTATTCATTGGATTCATCAAAATTGACATATCTGCTTCGGTTCAAAAATAAAAGGGGGGGACAGACTTATGGACCACCCTGTATTTTCTTATTTTTAGGGTTCCGTACGTCCGAATGAAAAACGGAACCCTTATAGGATCACTCCTGTGTCTGTCTGTCTGTCCCGATATCACAGCCAATTTACTCCGAATCTACTAGATCGAATAAGTTGAAATTTGGTACACATATGTATTTCTGTGACCCAAACACGGACGTGTAACGTAAATAAATGAATTTTGAATATGGGGGTCACTTTTGGGGGGCAAATTAGAAAATTAAAATAAAAAGTTTTACAAACTGTATCATGTGATATATCAAATGAAAGGGCATGTTGTGGGGGTCTCAAATATATTTTTTTATAATTTTAAAATAAATAGTTTTAAAGTTATTTAAGAAAGAAAAAAAATGAAAATTGACCATCCCTCCCCCCCCCTTATCTCCGAAACTACTGAGCCTAAAATTTCGAAAAAATAAAGAAAATAGTTCTTTGCTAATAGATTACAGGAAAACCTATAAGAAGTCTATGGTCTTAAAATAACATGGTAAATCTCTCAATATTGTGCTATCGATCAGTATCTTCAGCTATTCCTGAAATTGAAACTGTTTTGTTCAAAATAAAAATTAGAAATTAAAAAATATAAATATAATGAACATAAATACATTAGAAATAAAAGACAAATATAAAATAAATGAGTTGTTTTTCAATAATCATCTTATATATAAAATGGTAACTTCTGCTCCATGCAACACCTCCTAAAGAGAAAGCCTGTGCACGGAAACGTCATACATTGTTTGCAACAAACCCGTGCCGAGCAATCCAGCCTTTATTGTTTCCAACAAACGAAAAAACATTGATTGTTAAATTCCGAGAAAATACTGATGTCATTAAAAAGAATTCGCGCTAGACTAAATACAGTAGGAAAACCAAATTAAAATCCTAAATAAGTAATTTTACCTATTTTAAATTCTTAAATTAAATTTAGTTTTTATTTAAATTTTAATAAAAACCAGTTACGAATGTGTGGTACTGCATTGCCAGAACGATATTAATTAATTAAAAAATCGTTACTCTATTCGCAAAGTCGGTCAATTCTGCAGGTTTTATTTATAGATAGTCCAGAGGGTGGGCATTGTGAATGCCTCCAATTCAAAGCATTTGGTGTTCAATTCTTAACCGTATATAAATCACCAAAATGCCTTCCGAAAATTGCTGTCGAATGCATTAAGAATGCTATCAGTGCACACGAAAAGATTATTATAGCAGGAGGCTTAATATTAATTTTAAGGACAAATCAAAAAATGAAATATCAGAATACCTTCTATCACTCGGTCTTACTCCACGTATTCAAGAATATACGACAAGACAGAATTCAGCAATAGGCAATATATTCAGCAATTTCCCGCTAAAATCCGGTACCATACCTACTTTTTTTTACAAATTTGGGTCAGATTTGAAAAAAAAACATGGTAGATGACATATTCACCGTACGGAAACCTCTCCACACGAGTTCGACTCGCACTTGTCCAATTATTTTTTTCATTTCGAGTTGTTTGATATACTATTACTATATTTTATCATTTAAAATTTTAAAGTGTGTCATAAGGGTTGGCTAGCACGATCTCCGCATGTGAACACAATTGAGCATGTAGGGAAGAAAACGTACACAATGACGTTTTATTCGCTCTTATTTTATGATTTCGATTAGTTTGATATACAACTTGCTATATCTTATCATTAACAATTTTTGAGGGCGTCTTTAGAGCACGTGCCATTGTAACGATTAAGACCATCTTCAAAATTGTTCATGCGTGGAACCATATTTTTCGATTAGCGAAAACAGAAATTAATAACGTTGTAATCGCTTAGAGCTTGTCCTTACGATTTGTTTGATATGCTACATACTATATCTTAGCATTGAAATTTGCTAGATGGGATCATAAAAGTACCATTTATGCACGTGCCATTGAACCGATTTCGATTATATTTATGATTGGTTCGTGCCATGGACCATGTTAATCGATTGACGAAAACAAGTTTAAAAAACCTTTCACAGACTTCGAGAAGTTGGAGTTACAGACAGACAGAGAGACAGATACGTTTCCCCACACTGATAGCATGAAGCATTTTTCGGTACTTTATAATAAGCTCTCTGCTAATAAAGAAATTATTTTGATTTAGGCAATCGGCCCGTATAGAGCAGAGGTTTTCAAGCTTTTTCAGTCACGTAGCACCTCAATTGAAATTGGAAATTCAACGCGGAGCACTAATCCATCTCATAGCTATTTACTGTATATAATTTTAAAAACGTCCGCGGAGCACTGGGAATTTTTTTGCGGAGAAACGCTGATATCATGCACAGAGCCGAAATGTAGCACGCGTTTTCCCCAATGCGAGGATGATTTGTCTCTTCTAATAATACATTACGGCCACTCTCCCCATAGACAAGCGAAGTTTAAAAGTGATTATTTAATATTTTAAAATATTTTCGTGTCATTGTCATGCGACATTTGGCACATTCCATGATTTATGAGGTGTGTCCCTAAACTTTTGCTCACATTGTGTATATAACCAGGTTTTAATAAATTTTATAAATTATTCTAGTTTAAAATTTAAGATTTATATTGTTAAGACTCTTAAATGAATTTTACATATATAAACTTAGAATGTAAATACAGCAAAAGATTATAAATATTCAAATACACTGTATTTGACTAATGCTACATAATTAAAAGTGTTTAGATTTTATTTAATTTAATTAATTTTTCTACTTGTTTGAGATATCAATGCAATTTCTCAATATTCCTCAGTTTTATTATTCATATTAAGACAGAATATCTATTTACCGTACGAATTCATGATATTTATCTTCTTTATTTGAAACTGTCTAAAGAACTGAATAAAATCTTTAGGATGACGGAAATTCCTTCTGGAGCCTTCAAACCTTGTCCTGATAGAACTACAAGTGGAATCAGCCTTATAAACAACTGAAATATGCTCTCAGTGAAGTAAACAAATAAAATAATTTATAACTTACCTGTTAATGGCGAATGTGGCAGTTTCTTGTCTCTGTGTCAAATTCGAATGGGGAATGTGGCGAAAATCTGAAACATCGGCGTTACAGTCAATTTATTGATTTTTTTTTTTTGGATTGAGTTATTCAAGACAGAATATCCATTAGTTTTTAAGTTCGATGCTGAATTCTATATTTCTGTCTGTCCGCACTTTTGTTAAGGTAGGTGGCATATGAAATGAATGAGTCTTTCATAGCTGCTTGCGAATATCGCATCTAATTGCCTATGGGACCAATAGGGGACCTTCATGAGGCAGTTTCGATAGCTTCTCACAGAGGCGCATATGTACTAAGTTCTCTTGAGTAATCAGTTAATTTATGTGCAGCAGCATCTTATTATCGCATGACATCGGTTATTTATTTTTATGTATTATTTTAAAATAAATACATGTACATTTTTTAACTGAATGAATTTATTTCTAATGTGAGTAAAAGTTTTTATACTTTCAAATACAGAACTGTCAAATGGGTTCAAACAAACATATCAAAAGTTAAAAATGGTGTCCATTCTCATACATTTTCCTTGCAAGAATTCCCCACATGTTCTCCATAAGATTGAGATCCGAGGAGAGTGCTGGCTAGTCCATTATAGGCTCACCATTTGCCAAAAAACAACTCTTACATAGACTTTGCCATATGGATGAGGGCATTGTCCTGCTGGGAAATGAATATTTTTCTTTCAATTTATTCAAAAATGGTAACAGATAATCACCAAGCAATTATGGTAGTCAATTGCATTCATTCGCTTATGCAAATGCAAAGTCAAATGCAATGTCGGTCTTTCCATGAGAGCTGAAATCAGCCCATGCCATAACTGATCCTCCTCCTTGTTGTCGCTTGGAAAATATAGCTGATTCTTTACGTATATCATACCGTGTATGCTGCCAACCATCTGGGTCATCTAGAATTTTTTTACATCACTGAAAATGATTTCTATCCATTTGTCAGTCCATCCCCATCCTCCCCTGGTCCATTCAACACGTTTATCCTTATGATATTGTTTTAAGTTTGGAGTACATTTCTTTTTTATATATATATATATATTGAATGTAGAAACAATTAGCTAGTGCTCTTCCAATTGTTGATTTACTCACTTGGAGATTGGTTCTTGCTGCTATTGTCGTTAAAGAGGTAGCATTTTTGGCACCATATCTTACTATAAGGCGTTTGGCGGCTGCTGTTAGTTTTGATGGGCGACCTTTACTACGTATTGTTCATTTATACGTAAAAAATTAGCTATTACACCAGGTGATTGTTGTAATCTTCTTGCAATTACCCTTATAGAGTGTCCTTCTCCATTGAGGGTTGTGATTTGCCCTTTTTCACTATCTGCCACAGGTTTTTTCCCTTCCCATTGCTAATATTAGCCACACAGGTTGCATTGAAATCAGAGACATTTATTGACATAAAAACAAAGGTGTTCCTATATATATGAGACAAGGCAAATTTCAAGGATTTAGATTTTTTCAGATTTCTCAGCTTTTATTTCTTAGAACAATTGTTTTTTGTGATGAATACAATCCCATAGGAATAAATAATTACAGTATTTTTACTCAAATTTTGTATCTGCAATAATTCAGTCTGGAAATAAATGATACTTCCTTAGTATTCATATTTTTTTTGGGATGTACCTTAATTATAGGAAAAAATACACATTATAAAAAGTAAGACATTCTTATTAACCACGAATATTTAGCAAACTTATCAAATGCGTGAATGCTGACTAAAGGCCAAATACGGTCATATTACGAGTATTTTAATTATATTAATCACAGCATTGATGCTCATGCCTGTTTGTAATTATAAATTTAACTTTGAGATATTTGCAATTGAAATGAGAAAAAATAGACATTATAATAAATAATATTCTTGCTAACCACTTGTATTAAGCAAACTTATCAAATGTAAAAATGCTTCATTAAATGCTTCATTTGCCTCTTTTTCAACAAATATCTTAGACAAACGGTTAAGTTTCCTCAATCACAAAATGCAAGTTGAAGCTCTGTTATGCAAAACGAAAGCTATTCATGAACACACTGCAGAAACACAGGCGCCTGGCTTGAGCACACACTCATTGGAAGTGGACTGTCGGCCAGTGGCAACATGTTTTGTAGTCCGATGAATCTACATTTACGGTTGATGTTGGTGAAAATCGTCGGCGTGTACTTAGGACCAAAGAGGAATAGGACAATCCTGCCTGTTACCGACATGCTGTACAGAAGTAAGCTTCAGTAATGGTCTGGGCTGCACGAGTGCCAATGGATTGGGAACTTGCACCTCTGCAATGGCACCGTTAATGCAGAAGCACATACTAAAATTTTAGAACTACAGTCTTTTTGGAAACCGTCCAACAAGATAATGCTAAACTCCACACCGCTCGCATTACAGAACAGTGGCTACACAATAGACGAATTCGGGTGTTAGATTGGCCTGCCTGCAGTCCCGATTTGTTCCCAATAGAGAATATATGAAGAATTATTATGAGGAAGTTATGTCAACGACGACTCCGAACAGTTCAACAGCTGAATGCAACAAGTTCCTATTGCAATAGTACAGAAATTGGTTTCATATGTTTCTCGACGGCTACAAAACGTGATCAGAAGGATGGGAGATGTCAGCCGATGGTAATTCACCCACTGTCCCAACATTTTTGGGGTGTGTTGCAACCACTAGTTTGCAAAAAAACAAATATTTATTATTATTAATTAAATTTTTGGTTCCGAAATGTTTAATACCTACCCAATAAACTAGTGGTTGAAATACGAGGGGAGATCAAAAAGTAAGTTGCACTTCCACGATATGGCCATTTATTATACCACCTATACAAAAGCAACACGGCTATAGCAGCATACAATGTAGGTTCACTTTTCCACATAGTCCCCAAGAGACCCTAAACATTTATCCGAACTGTTCGGGAAAACTCAGATATTTTACGTAAAAATAGATATAATTTTATTTGTAATTAATTATTCTATTCTTTAAGTTATTTTTACTGTTTGCAGACAGTGATTGTTGAGTATATATTATTTTAATAAATGTTAATTAAAAAATCTCCACGTGATTATCACTGTCTGCAGCTAGTTGTCCCTCGCGAATAATTTTCGTGATCACGAGGATGTGTGTCCCACTAGTGTTGATGTTCTTTCCGTGG
>JAHWFO010082733.1:0-10777 GCA_023313115.1 Rhysida immarginata
TTAAATGCATTTTAGTTGTCTATTATCGACCTATAGAGCAATTTTTGTTTCATCAAGATAACTCTTATCGTTTAGTCAAAAGTTAGGGAAAGTCAATGATGACCAGAGACTTTCAATAGAGAGACATGCCATTTCATTATTTTCCCATAGAAAAAATGTAATATGCTGTTAATAGGCGCCCTCTGAACATTTGCAATGAAACACTAAGGTCATCCATGAATGACGCAAGTAGTAATATTGAGGCAAGGCATTATTGACGTCACAGTAAATCCTGGGCGTGTCCAGTTAAATTTCCGATTTCAATTGTTAGACATTATTGCAATGTCTAACAATTGAAATCGGAAATTTAACACTGAACCGTGACCACCGAGAGAGAAGGCCTCCGCAATGGAACTGAATACATTGTTACATCATCATAGATAGTGCAAATTCAGGGCTTATTATTGGTAGAAATACGAATAACAATGCACTATCTATGTGATGCAACAATGTATTCAGTTTCATTGCGGAGGCCTTCTCTCTCGGTGGTCACGACTGAACACGCCGAATAAAACTTTCGTTGTACAAAGTTTTTTTCAGTTTAACATTTTTTTTTACTTATGTTTTTAATTTTAAAATTATTTTCTGGACATCTTATATTTAAACAAAAACGGCAAAAAACATTTTAAATTTCAAGCAATTTTATTTTGTGTTGAAAATAATTTTCATAAAAGTACACACTCATCTATTCCTGTTAAAACTTAAATTGCTAAATAGATTTTATAAATATTGCTTTATGTGCATTTATCATGCAAAAATATCAACATAATTCCTAATGTGTATTTTATAATTCCCATTATCAGAATCTAAAGATGATAAAATTGAACTATGCGAAAAATGAAATATACAAATGCTAATGAATCTCATATGTACAAATTTATAAAAGACAAACAGTCGAGCAGGAAGAAGTACGGAAAGTGAAAATGTAGTCACTACAGAAATCTCGAATATCAACTATAGATAATTATATATAAACTTTGCCTGCATTTCAGTTAATTGTTTTCTGGCTCTTTGCAAACTTACTCTGTATTTATTTAGCTTCATTCGTAGTCGTTTTTTTCGGGGTGGCAGCTAGTTCTCTTGCTGTTTTTTTTTCCTCCTTTTTTGGTGGTGGTGTGTTGAGAAGTGGTAATTTTCTTTTGACACTTGCAGTCTTTTCTTCCTGAAGTGACTCTTTGGGATCATCTTGTGATGATTCATAGTGCACTGATGTACAAAGAGCGAAAGGGGCATTGATGATCTGTTCTTGGTATTGTGAAGTGGATGGTGAAGGTTCATGGTGTTGTGAAGTGGATGGTGCATCATGAGTTGATGTTTTCCATGTTCTTGTAAAAATGGTGGGAACTGCTGATTTAATAGGTGGCTTCTCTTGCTGGCGTTATAAAATTATTTATTTGTGAAATGTGCTGCACATAGTACTTAATTTTTACTGAATTTTTCGAAAGTTTCAGTAAGCAGTCGCTTCTTCCATAGGCTGTTAACCATATTTTGCACCTAACAATGTCAAAAATATAAAAACTTTAAGTTAACGACAGCAATGAACTAAGAAAGTATAATTATGCATATATAATAAATATCATAAAATGAAAAAAAACACGAATTGATTTATTTTTGAAAAATTTCGTTATTCAATTTCAAAAGATTTTTATTTGGATTTTTACTATCTTTATTAAAATTAAAAAATAAGAATCATAAATATAATGTAATGAATTTGATAATTTATAATAGGTAAAATTGCTTATTTAGGATTTAATTTGATTTTTTTTAATTTTTGTCGCGTTTTTTAAATTAATCCATATAGCTACTATAGTAAAAAAATTATGATGACAATATATTTTTGGCTTTTAACATTATATCGGATTTTAACAATCAGTGTTTTTTCGTTTGTTGGAAAAAATGAAGGTTGGATTGTTGTTAGGCACTATGGAAGTTAACAATTTATAAATACGATATTTACTGTAAATAAACGTACCTCTCAGGCTTCGTTTGAAATCTAAAGAACGAAAGGTGCTTTACACCCTGACATCGGGCATAAAATTTTGCAGCACACCGCTGACCAGACATGCCTTAGTAAAACAATCTGACAAGTTTTATGATGGTTTTCGCTCCTCGATTTGAGCGTTGCTAAACTTTGAACATCTAGCGAAACTTATAATCGAAACTATGACGTCGTCGTCGTCGTTACAGCGCCATCTGAACATATCCAATGAAACACCTAAGAGTCCGTATTACATGAAAATTAAGTAAATGACATGTCTCCTTATTGAAAGTCTCTGATGATGACGGACAGAATAACGTTTTCATTAAGTAATATTCTTTAAACTTATTACAATAAAAGTATCAACCAAAAGTAAACACACAAACTAATTAATAGTTAAATTTATAATATTGATAAGCAAACATTCAGGAAATGACAATAGTATATCTCAAGCACTTGATTTGTGTTCCACGATTAGGTTCAAGTAATCTGAACGAGGTATCTGACGTATGGAATATTAGGATCCAAAATCTCGTGTACATTTGTCACGATTAGTCTGCGAACTCTTATTATCTTCCACAATTCTGACTAGATCATCTGTTCTAATATAGGAGGACCAGCAGCAACTTCTAATTCTTCATCAATGTCTTCGCTTACTGTAGTATCTACCAGGTGTTTCAAAACTGGCCGGTATACCGGTATATTTGAAAAATCAATAAAAACTAAACGGGCAGCGATAGAAATACACCGTTTGTTGCAATATGCTTGGGACAACAGTAAATTTTCAGGCAGACAAACTTTCGAAATTAGTTCACGGTGTATTTCTATCGCTGCCCGTTTAGATTTTTCAACGGGCTTTGGGCTGACATTTTTTTTGTTACATTCATAGAGAAGACCCTCATAAACTTTATGCCTTTGCTTTACAGCCATCAACATTATGCTAGATTTTCAGTTAGTAAATGAATTTTAAAAGTTCCACACTTTCAGGGCCTCTATCTTCTAAACGGTTGGATCAATTGAAACAACACCAAGAATATAAACATTTCTCGAATATTGTGTACAATCTGAATGTACCATTAAAAATAGGGGTTCCTATCTAAGATTTCAAAGTTACCCCCTCCCCCCCAGCCCCCCTAACAAGGGGGGGGGGCAATTTTTTAACCAATGAATTTCACCCGCGAAATAATTCATTTTTGATTTCGGACATTTTTTCCGAGATATTTAATTTTTTTCTCCCGAGATATTCAATTTTTTCCGATTTAAGCGATTTACAATGCTTAGTTTCCAAGATATTCAGCTGTCTCAAGATAAATGCCTCACCCTGTATAGCGCGTCACCAATTTAGTAGAAATCCACTCTTTTCATAAGGAAATCAAAAGCATAAAACTCGTAAAACGGTGGGGAAAAGGTCATGTATGATACATCTTTCGGGCATCGTACCTTGGAATATTCACGTGTAAAACAATAAACGCACGAAATCGCTTTTTGTTCGCCAAAGTGGAAGCCTGATTCATCAGAAAGTTGTGAAACTCTATACGCTTTCGGGGAATCCCCCTAGCATTCCATATCACGCACCGAATTCACCTTTGTTGATCCCAGTTTAATGTCATGTAGCCATGATGAAATTATTTGAACGTAAGAAGCCCAGTTGAATAGGAGTTGCGATTCAAAATTTTCCGGAATGGAGCTGCATAACCAAAATGTGAAATAGTTTTAATGCACCGATGCATGGCAACAGGTACTTGCTTTGTGAGCCAGGGTGCGAAATTTCATTGTGATTAAAGCAGTTCTCGCCTGTATCGACTTATAGCTTTGTTATAAGTTGTTGAAGTTGCATTGCGATTTTCATTCTTTGACTTTGCAAAAAGAATTCGTGCCAGTGGTTCACACAGTAAATTCACAGTTCTTCTGGTGAATAAGGTGGTGGGGAGGATAGTCATCGACTTCTTGATCAAAAAATGTTGTGTGCTCAATGAACGGCGGGCGGATGAAAAAGCCAATATTTCGTGATGAAAAAGCCAATATTTCGCTGGCCACAATTCGGCCCGTTTCTCTTCTGACAACTTCACGATTGCGCCTCAGAATGTCACAGTAGAACTGGCTAATGATCACCTTGTGATCGAAATGTACATCTGTGCCAATAAATGTCAATTCTCTGTGGTCAAGTGGATTTTATATCTCCTGATTCTTCTAACTGAAGGGTGCTCTACGACTTTGCGATTAACAGTATGCCTCTATCTGTCATAGTTTAGGAGATAAGGTTCCATAATTCATGAACACTTTCTTGCATAAACTTGAAAATGTCACAATCAAGTAGCCCCATCCTGCTTAGTAATACTATTTTTAATTTTATTTACCCACACCAAATAGTTTTCGAGTTATACGCTCTATTACAGGTCTTTACTCAGCCGGCATACAGTATGTATTGTAACGGGCCACTGCGACTCGTTACGTAACTTACGACTACGAAAGAAAATTGAGTTAGGGTTCCTTAAAGCTGTATATCAAATTGAAAAAAAAACTTGTGCGACGCTCACCAGTGAAGAACTAGGAACGTTAACGCAACTTCTGGAGCACTAAAATGCGCATCGTTCCAATAATCTTCCTAACATCATGTTGTGAATAATTATCTATCATTTCTACCTCAAAGCAACCACAAAATTCATAATCTAGGTAGCGTAATAATCAAAATTGAATTCCACCATATACGATATTGTCTAGCACATTTTTCTATTTTCCATTTCTCAAAAAATTAAAGGTATTCGTTTCCATTAAACAAAATTCATATATTTAACTTGTCGGGCCAAAGAAAGTTCAATTCATGTTTCATTTCGGGGGCATGAACCGCATCACTTTCTTACAATACTTTTAATACCAAGTTCAATTGTGTAGGATAAGTTCTCATGTCTCATTTATAAAAAGTTTCACCTTAAAACTAACAAACAAAAGTTCAACTAAATTAATGCTGAGTATCGTAAAAATGGAAGTGTTCGCTTTGGAGGGGGTGATCAATCTCTCCAGCGCTTAATCTGTAAGCACTCCCAACTAACTAACAGTTATGTTATCGTGTTCAGAAATTGATTTATTAAGTAGCGGAAGAATGAAGCTACTTATTGTTTTCACAATGTCCGTCTGTCTGTCCGTCCGTCCCCTTCATAATTTCCGCATTTTTTGAGGTAGAAGGTTGAAATTCGGAATGCAGCTTACTACGGGCATCATGGGCACCTTCACTATTTAGTTTGGTTTTGATTGGCCCACTGGGGTCGGAGTTTCGAGGGCGGAAATTAGAGGGGACCAAAAGGACGTATTTATACATATAATGGAGTGAAATTCGGTATGCAGATTCCTCTAAATAAGATCTCCATTACCATGAAGTTTGGGCCAAATTGTCCCAATGGAGTCGGAGTTGTGGGGGTGGCAGTTACTTGGTCTTTAGAACTCTGTCAACATATGGCATGTCATACGAGAGAAGCATGATGAGAAACGAAAGAAGATAGAGCTCTTTTACACTTTCTAAATACTACGTACGAGAAAATCAATTTTTCGATTTAAAAAATTGGGGAGTGGGGTAAAAAGTGAGATAAAAGAGTTTCAGGGCCTCCGCTACTTTCTTATACCTTCCTCGGGAGGATTATCTTCTTGTTATTATCGAAATTACGTTATATCTGATAAAACTCCGATACTCTGAGAACTTCATTGCCATCGTTCTTTTTATCTAATCAACTGAAATTGAACACGTTATAGTGGTGAAGCGTCCGTGGAGAAATCGAGACCTTATCAAGATCGGAGGGGGGGGGGGAGTCTTAGGCTACGGAAAGACAAGGAAAACTCTGGAAAAATGTTTGAAGTGGGGAGGAGTCCCACCCGTTACCTAACTTCTTCAATTGTACGATCACCACTGGTCACTGGCCTCCATTCGGTCAATTCGTCCAAGTTGAGTCGATAGAAGAGCATCTTGGCTCATCATCCTCAGTTGCAGGTAGGTGGCAAGTGCAATCTGGTTCTCCCATTTCGTCTGCTTGAAGGGCTTCCCATCGTCAAATCGAATGTCGGCAATCATTCTAGTTTTTGATGATCTTTAAGAATGCGAAGTCAGACTTTCAAAAATCGGAATTTTTTTGAGGATACAGACGCAGAGACTTTTAGTCTAAAGAAAATGAGATTAGATACTGTCTGTCTTTATAGATTAGAATTTTCATTTTCTTTACAGTTTGTATCATTCTGATTGTAATCTATTAGCGCAAAAAACAGCAAAAAATTTAGGAATTTTGCAATTCTAACTTCCGATTCTTAAAAATCATCAGAAAATAAAACAAGAATGTCTCAGAGATTGACACTCTTAAGGAACTCTCGCAAAATGGGGATCTAACTCTGATAAGTGTTTTTCTAACCACAAATTGTTGGCAGTAATCTGTATGTCTCCCTATTGGAAGAGCCCAACTTCATTAGAATGAACCCAGAACATGAATGGCGTTATCCGTCAGATAGGATCCACAAATTACATTCACCTGTAAAGGAATGATTATAGATGTACCTAGATGTACATTGAATGATCCGGAACAAACCCGAAACCCATGCAGAGCTACCACTTGACATGTAGTCCCCAACTGAAATGCTGATTCGAGGGCTTCATGAGGTTTTATCCAGAGTTGGCTCTTCCCAGACTACCTATTTCAAGTTATCAAGTGTCCTGTGGCAGTGTTTCCAGGCGTGTTTCGTTCATCACTGGTACTCGAGTTTGGCCTCGGTTCCTATATCCTATCTCTTTGAGGGAACTATCCTCATGTTGATGTTTATAGCAAATTAAAAACTGGCGAGGATATCCGTTTGAAAATATCATTTGTAATAAATACCACATGCTGCTATTAAACATGGGTAAAACGAATGGATGCTTTACTTTAATAAGTTACAGCAATTTCATATTCTCTTTTTAATAAAGCTATAAATATTGCAAGAAATAAACTTTCGTTGAGATTTTAAATCAGGAAGCTTACTTTATTTCTTATAATAATAATAATAATAATAATATAAAATTTTTTGAAATCCAGTTATAAGAAGTATTATACAGCCAATTCTGAAGCACAAAGATGAAATGGAGTCACACACCTCCGTAAATGGTAACGCTGCCGTTGATGAAGTGCTTGTTGCGCTAAAAGAATACCTTTTAAAAAAGTAAGGTTTGCTTATTAATGCAGGCTGAATGATATACAGCGTGTTACATAAAACCTTCCCGGGATTTCAAAGTCTGGCCATGTATTAGCAAAGCCAGGTCAAAAAAATAACAGCACATCGGTTTGGGAGGAGGGGCATATAAGTTTTCTTTATGACAAATGCCTTTTTATTTGGACGTTGTTGTTTATATCAATGCCACTTTACCTCGGCGTTGGATTAGGCGTAAATCTGACGAGGACTCGGCTCATCTTGCTGATATCACGGGTCATTTGACCCCACTCTGTGACTTTATTCTTTGAAGTTGTGTAGAATTCACGACCAGAGGCTCGTCAAAAAATCAGTTATTATTATCGACATTCTTACGTTAAAACGAGTAGGGCATGAGCTAGATTACAGAATTGACGTATGTCGAGCAACCAGGGGAAAATAGTTCGAACATTTGTAAGGTAAATATAAACTTGGATATTTGCTCTCTTCCCTTACACGCTCGTCCCCTGCTTCCGTTTGTCACTCAGCTTATAAGCTACTGAGCTTTGCAATTCCGAGGGTATTTATCACGCTGTATAAAATGATAAATTTTTATGCTTAACTAACTGGACTAATTATAATTTTAACAGGTATCTAATGAAATAACGAAGAGATTTTTAAAAATTCTATTAAAAAACATCAGGATAAACGATTGTTTTCTTTAAAAGTATTATTTTATGCTGCTATTCTAAGATATATGATTAAATAAGGGGCGTTCAATAATTAACCAAACGGTACGGCGCTAGAAATGACATTTCCAAAATGAATATGCAAAAGAGACAAGCATTTGTAGCCTCTACCAATTTTTTTATGTGTGTCTGTTAGACAATGGAATCATCTGCATTTGAGCTACGAGGCATAATCCGGTTTCTACATGCAGAACGGAATGGCCTCCTGTAATTCATCGGCGATTGGTAGTTGTAGGATACTTAGCGTACATACTTGCCTCAGGGTCGATCTAGCATATAGGTCGACCCCAATTTTTGGGCCCTAAAATAGGAAAAATCGATTGACCAGCGTCTAACAAGGGGACCGCACGGGCATGTAATCACGGACTTGGTTGAAATTTTAGGAGATCAATCTACAACACTAATATTCCTTCTGTGTAAAAGGATTTGAATCAATCACCTTTCGTTTCGGAGAAAAATAATAAAATATTTTACGTTTATTATTGTAATGCCAGATAAGCCAAGTGGGAAGAAATGATACAACTTAACAAAAATAGCGCAGAGGTTAACGTCAGGTTCTGTGTATATACTGGTCTGGGTTCGATTCCTGTGATATTGAAATTTTTTTCTTCATTATTTTTCCATTTTTTTTTTCATTTTTTGTGTTCTTCGCCATTATTATTTGTTTTCTCTTTGCATAATAACATTTGTATTATGCTAAGTGCAAACAAATAATAATGGCGAAAAACAAAAAAAAAATTAAAAATACTGGAAAAAAATTTCAATACTACAGGAATCAAACCCGGACAAGTAAATTCGCAGAACCTGACGTTAACCACTGCGCCACCGCTTTCTCCTACTTGGCTTATCTGGCACAATAATAAACGTAAAATATTTTATTTTTTTTTCTCCGAACGAAAGGCCATTGAGTCAAATCCTTTTCCACAAAAGATATATTAATGCTGTAAATTGATCTCCTAAAATTTCAATCAAATTCGTGATTACATGTCCGTGCGGTCCCCTTGTGAGTACGCAACGCAACGAGTGGCCAGCAAGATCTCCGAAAATGAACTCAATTGAGCATGCATGGGAGAAAACGTACATCAAAAGGTTATATTTATTTATTTATTTATTTATTTACAACTTTACATCCCAAAGAGACAAGTAAAAGAGGTTACAGACAGGTTATTTATACTCTGTCCAACGAAAGAAAAACTGGGCGTGTCCAGTTAAATTTCCAATTTCAATTGTTAGCGATTGTTAATTTTACTTAGCGACAATATCTAACAATTGAAATAGGAAATTTAATAAGACACCACGCCCAGTTTTCTTTCGTTGAACAGAGTATAAGTAATCTAACATGAAGACACAAGTTAAAACCGTGGAGTTTACGATTTAAACATGAATCAGCAATGGAGGTCAACCCTTTCTTATAATTAAGAGGAAAGAAAAGGGTTCAAGAAATATAGAATCCGCACACTTTGGCCTAAAAATATCCATAAAATTATGTAACTACACTTACATTTTGTATCAAGTTATAGACATGAAATTTATGATTTGGACATGATTCTCGAGTACAATTCAAAATTTCATTCCTATTATTAAAAGGTTGGTTATTACAAAGCGAACAAACATTATAGGGAAAAAAAGGATTCAAGAAAATTAGAGACCATTAACTTTGGCCTACCGTAAGTTTATATTTTTGAGTAGATCGGGTATTCAAAGAATCAGTTGCCATAATTTGACATAGTGGACCGGATGATTAATAACACTAAAAGCTCGATATAATTCTTTTAAACGAGCAATGATTATTATACAGTATAAAGACGGTATTTTATACCTCAAGTATACTTCAGACATAGAGGCATACTTAGATAAGGCAAGAGCAGCACGAACTTCATTATCATATGCGAATAAAAATCTAGCAATAAGGATTTTGGAAGCAGAAGACCACACTAAAACGTCATATTCAATTTTTGGCACTAAAATTGTTTTTATAGGTTACACAATCTCTTTGTTAGATAAAGTCCCTCTTAAATTGTAAAAGAGAAATTTAAGGCGATTAAGTTCAATTAATAAAGACTCAATGATTTCTTTACATGATCAGTTCATGTTTAACTCTTAACCTAAAATTTTACAAGAAGACGAAGGGCTAACATTCTGATTGTTAAACAACATGATAGTAGTTTTAGCCTCATGACTTTCACTCCCTGCGACAGGTACCACCTTTTCAATGTCTGAATGTCATCCTGAACCTGTCCATAATATGAAAAAAAAACAGTACAGAACAGAACAAACTTTTGCCAGGTAGAGTGTCTTCTCCTTTTCCATGCTTGCGTTCTTTTTCCATGGACAAACTAAAACAAGTTTCATATTATAAACTTTTTTTCATTGCCCTTTAGGGCATTTATTATAAACTAGTCCTTTCCTAGTCCTTGCTATGCAACTATGGGTAAAAGTTCAGAGTGGCGTCCCCAATTTCACGGATGTTTCACGGACGGCCCCGTCGCGTTCAGGCTCGGAAATTATTATGCAAATTTTGTTTACGAATAGGCAAATAATTTACATGACTTTAGAAACTAATTTATTCATAAAATCATGCTGAAACAATTCATGAAATCCCCGTCAGCGCACATGAGATTCCGGGCGGCCATAATGCCAGCATGGAGGATGGCGTGTGTCTCTTTCTCCTCACAAGGTGGCAGTGGCGTACACATTTGCTCCCATTTGTAAGCTTGCAAGACATTTTGCTATCAACTTACTTGCTCCGCAGGAAGCAAAATAAACAGGAAATTTACAAAAATTTTAAAAATTAACCCGCGTTAATCAACGAAGGGGATTTTAAAAATTAAAAAATAAAAAAATTAAATAAAAAAAATTTCTAAATTTCAAA
>JAHWFO010082734.1:0-13121 GCA_023313115.1 Rhysida immarginata
GTGGTGGGCGTGGCCGGCCGTCATCTTGGGTCAAAGGTCAACCCGGTAAACAAAGGGCTGCTCTTAACTACTACCGTGTGTTGGAATATATGCTTGGGACAACAGTAAATGTTCAGGCAGACAAACTTTCGAAATTACAAACGGTGTATTTCTATCGCTGCCCGTTTAGTTTTTATTGAATTTTCAAATATACTGGTTATTTTTGAAACACCTGGTATAAACAGAAAGAGTTGGTTCCCCTTCCTAGGAGTTGGAACTTCTTTAGCATCTTCTTCATGAGTACAATTGCCTGCTGGCTCTCCTTGTTCCTACCACATCTTTAGTATGCTGGATTTTCTTTAGAATGCTCTCCGACTCCAACAGGTGACTTCTCGGGATTTAATATTTTTCCAACTGTCAACATAAAGAAATCCATCGCTTCTCCTGTTATACTTCACGGTAAGAAATGCAGATATTTTTTGTACTTCTATTCTGAATATATTTTCCAAATTCTTTTGTATACTTAAAATTAATAACGATTTTTATTAAGTTAATGAATTAATAAAATTCATTTTTTGTTGATCATTTTTTAAAGCATTTGATTGACATTATTTTAAATTAGAATACAAATATTGTTGTTTTTTTAAGCTTCACGAAAACAGATTAAAAGAAGACTTGCAGACACTCCAGATTTATCTACTTGAGAGGCGAAACGAATTCATGGTATTCATCATACATCACTACTAACATCAAAAGATACTATATATACCGGGTGCGCAAGAAATAACGTGAGGTGTTCAGAGCTCACTAGCGGGAATTCTATTAGGCCAAATGAAATACATTTTGGTGAATATACTTAGTGGAACATGCAGTTTCGATTTCTGCAAAAAAATAGTACCAAAAGTCGCCATATGGGGCGCTCATTTCAAGAAAACAATGAATACATTTGCATAAGCGCATTCTGTGTTGGGCAATCATGACAATAAAAGGCAAGGCTGAAGATTTCCCATCATTCACGAACGAATGGCCTGACGATGACGCTTACTCTGCCTGACCGGGCGTTATTAGTCAAGTTGTTTTATCAGAAGAGCGACAATGCAAGTGCTGCCCTTCGTGAATTCCGGCGATTGAAAACGTTACAATGAGGACCGATGAGCATAACTAACTTACGGAAAATGATTGAACGATTTGAATCTACCGGAACTCTAGGAGTGCAACCAGGCAGCAACACGTTGAAGAAGTTGCAACTGCTGTTGTGGAACAGGAGATGACTACTGTGCAGGTTACCAGCAGTGCACACGCAATAGCACGCCAAACAGATATCCCATATTCGACGGTGAGGAAAATATTGCATAAGATATTGACATTTTATTCCTTTAAACTCACACCTGTTCAACAATTCCTTTCTGGAGATGAACGTACCCGAACTGACTTTTCGTTGAGATTTTTAGCACGTATGGAAGTGGATGATGCATGGCCATGGCAAATTTTATGGAGTGATGAGGCACATTTTTATTTGAATGGTGATATCAATACCCACAACTGCCGTATTTGGGCTGCATCAAATCCACAACTAATTGCTTCTTTCATCATCGGCCCGTACTTATTTGAAGAAATCCGTCCCCGTGGACCGGTGACTTGTTTGTAATGCTGCCAGGTATGCCGATATGCTTGAGAATTTTGTGATATCACGATTGCAGGAAAAGGGTTGTCTGGATTCTACCATTTTTATGCAGAATGGTGTGCCACCGAACATCGGACGTCAGATGCAGCAGATCTTACGAGAACGTTTTCCAGACAACAGAATAATTAGTCGTGCATTTCCCATGGTATGGCCACCCCGGTCGCCTGATCTCAGCCCTTGTGATTTTTGGTTATAGGGATATTTGAAAAGTCTTGTGTAGCAAGCACATGTTCCTGAACTCTCAACCTTAAAGGATCAAATAACGTTACATATCAGACAAATTAATGCAGATATGTTGCGAGCTGCCGTAGAAAATGTCGTGTACCGTATGCAGCTATTGGAACAGCACACTGGTGGTCATATTGAAACACATTTGGAATTAAAAATAAAACATTGTTTATTGTTGTTACTAAAGTTGGTTTGTACGTTATTTGTTCATTTGACAATTAAGTATTCATTGTTTTCTTGAATTCAGCGCAATCTATGGCGATTTTTGGTACTTTTTTTTTTTTTTACAGAAATCGAAACTGCATGTTCCACTAAGTATATACACCAAAATGTACTGCATTTGACCTAATAGAATTCCCGCTAGCGACCTCTGAACACCTCACGTTATTTCTTGCCCACCCGGTACTTGCTTTGTCTGTCTGTTGTTTGGGTGGAATTTTGTAATCGGTATTAAAGTTACTTCCTCTTAACCGACTGACTTGAAATTTTGCACAATTACTTCTTCTTGATGACAATACAAAATTCAAATAAAAATCCACTAAATAATTGATCAATTAGTGGCATTTAATTATTTTAATTTTTATATGAAGAATATCGTTCAAGACTTTACCAGTAGATGGCGTTATTTACTTTTTAGTGCACTTTTGAATTAAGTGTGTTTTTAAACAAAGTTTTTATATTCATTACTTCTCTTCACTTTTCTTTAGAGAGATGACACTGGGTATAAATTTGTACTTACTATTAATCCAGAGATTTCCCGTTTACTTCTATATTTTTTAGTTCGAAAGTTTGCCATAGAGTACATCACGTCTAGGTACAGCCAATCTTACTCACATTATAATAATTCCTTACAGAAGGAATAGGTCTTATAATAAAAAAGTCAAGTGTATTTTAATATTTTAATGTTATTTTAATCTGGGTAAATTTTTAATATGCCCCGACAAATTTCCTTATTAGGAGTTTCGTGGACCACTTCAATTCGAATTCACGTGCTAAAATAGTTACTGCAACGAAGACTAAGATAATGGCATGCCACATTACAATCGATTTGTCAAGAATGAATACACTGTCACTTTCTGTTCATATTTTAGGCATTATTGACATCGGCACGCACACGTGAAATCATTTTGTCGATGCACGATTGCTCAAATGCTCATAAATTATATCATTAAGTAGCGGAAAAATGGAGGTAGTTATTGGTTTTATTTTGTTCGTCCGTCCCCTTAATAATTTCTACATTTTTTATAATTTTTGAGGTAGAAGGTTGAAATTTGGAATGAGCATGTCCACCTTCACTATTTAGTTTGGTTCTGATTGGTGCACTGGGATGGGAATTACGGGGTGGGAATCAGAGAGTCTCTATGTGCTATTTCGGTACGTAAACGAGTGAAATTCAGTATACAGATTCGTCTAGGCAAAATCTAGAAGGACTGTGAAGTTTTGGCTCAGTTGTTCCAGGGGGGGTCGGAATCGCGGGGTGACAGTCACTAGGTCGATAGAACTATGGCAACATATGCTGTGTGATATGTCATTCGATCGGAAATGTTGAGAAAGTAAAGAAGATACGAGATTTCTTTGCATTTTATACACACTAGGTTCGTGAAAGTCATTTTTTTGATTAAAAAGCTTTAGGGGAAATAAAAAGTGCAGATAAAGGGGTAATTGGCTAATCGACAGTATTATTGTTAAACTCGGGATGAGCAGAAGAACTTTAATTGTTGCAATGTTTTTATTTGTATAATAAACTTTGGATAGCAAAGTGATTTTTTCTTCTTTAAAATGTAATATCCTTTCATTGAAAACATGGTTTTTACATTTGAAAAGTAAAATCATGTATCTGAATTAAAAAATTATATAATGATTTCTATGATTTTTGAAATATCAATTTTCAAATTTTAAAAAAGTATTTTCATTCAGTTATTGCAACCTAATTTTCTTAAACCATTACTTAGAATTTTTATTATTCAACACAGTTTTCAACAGTGGCTTAAAGAAAAAAGGCAAATAGCGATTAGATAAATTAGAGATAAATACCATACCGTTTACCCCTTTTTGAATAGATTTCCCCAATATTTTGTGAAGTGACCAAACCTAATAGGCCCTAAGGGGTTACCTGTCGTATAATTATTGATGTTTATCTTCTGTGTTTTACGGGTTTAGATTTGTTTAATTTGCGATGCTATTGTTGTTTGGTTTCGTAACCGTTTTGGCTATTCTCACTGACTTCGATTTGCTTTGCAATTCGGATTTTATTTTTGCTTTGTGAATAGTTATTGACGTTTG
Source organism: Rhysida immarginata (assembly GCA_023313115.1). NCBI lineage: Eukaryota > Metazoa > Arthropoda > Chilopoda > Scolopendromorpha > Scolopendridae > Rhysida > Rhysida immarginata. The sequence continues at coordinate 4,175 of JAHWFO010082734.1, forward strand.
TTTTATTCAAATTTTGTAAGATTGGAGATAAATAGCATCAGTAGCGCCCGGGGGTACTTCCTGGTTCACTTACCGTCCATGCACGGGGATGATTGTGTTTGTTGTGTGCCCGAATGGCCTGTGGACCATGTTTTTGACAACAGTGGTCGTGTAGTTTTTTGTCACTGATGACATCAGGAATTTCTGCAGTGATAATATCGTCAATTTGGTTGGGAGGCAATTTTTCTTTTAGCCACACTAAAAGATGTACGTAAAAGCTACTGAGTCTCGCCAATATTTGACATTTCGAGAGCAGATCTACCAACTTTCGAACTTTATTTTCAAAAACTCGAGCATAGGATAGCAGGATAGAATGAGCATAAAATTATGATGCAATGACAAAAGATTCGTTTTATGCTATTGAACATAAAATGAGTTTAGCAGACGATAAGGATATGGAAGTGTCTATCGAGAAGGCAAAGGAGAAACACGTGTCTCCCTTGAGCCCTCTAACAAATGTCCAGACGACTGACAAAAGTTTGTGTATTTGCTTGTGTGTTTGGAAAGGAAAGAGAAAGAGAAAGAAGGAGTATTGGTCAGGAAACTCTGCAGCTAAAAGACAAATAGCCATCGGGAACATCTGAACAACAGTTGCTTCGTCTAGAGCAGGAGGGTATAAGAACTTATACGTCAGGAGTAAGGGAAACTTCGAAGAAAAGATGAGATCTAAAGTATCCAGTGATATTTCCCGGTGGTGAAAATGGATATTTTAATCTGAGGCTGGTCAAGGGCAAAAAGAACTTGAGTCTAAAGTATCTGGTAATGCTCCGCAATGGTGAGGCAAGACAAGAAGAGTTTAGATAAAGTCCCGGTATATCACCTAGACTTCCTGTTTTTCGTATTTTTCTTAGAATGGATAGCCCCGTTGCTCTGTGTTGTACTGCTGAGTTATTATTTCACCAATTGTGAGTTATAATTTAATTTTTTGACAGTGTTCTCTTTACCTAAAAGTGTAATTATCCCGGGTACCTCTGCTGGTTTCTTATAAGCAGCTTTTTGCTAAAGCTCATAATAAAGGTAGATATCAATTTTTTCTTACGCGGACTAGTGTTTTGGAAATTAGATGGATAAAATATTAAAAAAAATTTTGACTACAGGTTCACTTTAAGTAGCGGAAGAAAGGAGCTACTTATTGGTTTTATAATGTCCGTCCGTCCCCTTCATAATTTCTACATTATTTGAGCAATATATCTTGCTATGGGCATGTCCACCTACACTACTTAGTTTGGTTTTGATTGGTGCACTGGGGTCGGATTACGAGGGTGGGATTCAGAGAAGACAAAAGATCTATGTGCCATTTAGATACGTAGAGGAGTGAAATTCAGTATCCTGATTCGCCTAAACAAGATCTATATTATTTTGAAGTTTAGGCCCAATTGTTCCAGTGAGGTCGGATTTGCAGGGGTGGCAGTCACTTGGTTTTTATAACGATGGGAACATATGGCATGTGATATATCATTTGTTTGGAAGAGAAGGGAAAATGGATTTCTTTTACATTTCTCTCTTTTACATTTCTCTGGGGATTAATTTCTTGTTAATAAATGTATTTCTGCTTAACAGCTTAAGCAAGTTTTTATTTTTTTACAAGAATGTTTATAAGATTTTATTAAATAATACATTGTGGGGTTACCTTTAGCTTCTATGATTGCAGCTATCCTTCGTGGCATGCTTTCTGCTAAATTCTAGAAAACTATTTGTGGAATTCTTTTCCACTCCACCTGTAAAGCAAACCATCTTTTTGTAGCAGTTGAAGGTCTATTTTTCAAACTTATATTTCTTCCCAAAGGCTTTCTATCGGGTTGAGGTCTGGGCTTTGGGCTGGCCAGTCCAAAAGTTCGACATCATTCCAGCCAAACCATTCTGTTAAAAGTCTTTCAATGTAGCACGGAGTGTTGTCCTGCTAGAAATGACACCGGTCCCTATCAATGAGTTGTCTAGAATGTCGAGATAGATCATAGTCTTCATTTTTTCACTCAAATACAACCATTGGCCCAAATCCAAACCACGACAACAGCTCCACATCATTAGAGACATAAGTTGTGACGTTAATTTGCAACAAACTACAACGTTGTGACGATACAATCTGGATGGAAATATTTTCCAAGTAAACGTCACACTCACGCACGTCCATTCGACTTCCAAAGTGTAAATCGCGATTCGTCAGTTCTTCCACTGTTCAAACGTCGTTCAGCGTTTACATGAGCTCCTCTATCTGACGAATTCGGATAGTTTAGTGCAAACACGAACTCCGGTGGCGTTTTCCACTAGAGATGTTAGATCAGAGGACTAACGTGATTTTCCGACCATCCATCTCAAGGTTCTCTGAGCCCGATCCGTCAGTTTACGAGGCCTGCCAGGACGCGATTTTCTAGTAGTTGCACCAAAAGTTTTCCACCTTCGAATCACATCGGCTATTATTCTCGATTTTGGAATCTGTAGACTGCTCGCAATTCCTCGAATTGAATCATTGTTTATAAGCACCCAATCACCTTACAACGTTTGCTCTCTTCCGCGTGGCACTGCATTGTTCCAGCTAAGTAGTTTTGTAATAGGGAGACGCAATAATCTTTCAAGTAACATAATCTAACTAGGAACCAAGACATTTTAGCATATGGGACGCCTTCAATAAATCAATCAATTTCTCAAAAGCGGACGTTGATGTGCCATCACTTAATGCGTGAATCATTTTGTGCATAATCTGCATGCGATAATGCGCCTTTGTTTTTTGGATGGTGCTTTTGCCCGGTGGTGTATCAAGGATGTTGTGTTCGGCGTCATAAAAACAATCTTTATGTTCTCTAGAGGTGAATTAATTTTTGTGTCAGAGGGCATTAAAGGCAAATGGATGATCATCCCGCCCCTTAATTCTGTATCCAACTTTCTTAAGATGTCCGACCAGCATTGGCGCGTCTATGTCTTTTTTAATTTTCCTATAACGTAAGCAGAAATGACTTTGTCAAGTTTAAAGAATAAAGGTAAGTAGAATAATATAATACCTGAATAGAAGTACTTGGGCAGAAAGTATGATTTTTAATCTAACTTTAACAGGTGTTTAGCAAAACGATTTTGTAAAATTCCCTGAATTTTGCCGGTTGATTACGTAATTTTCCCTGACCACTAGCAGCAATAAAAAATCTATTTTGATAGAAAATTATTGACATTTTTCAAACTTTCGTTCCAATTTCGCAAATTTTTTTTGCTGATTTTGTAAAATATTCTGATTTTTGTAAAATTCCCGGACTCTTCCCGGTTACTTACAAAAAAAAAACCCGGACTTTTTCTTGTCGCTACTCACCCTGTTTAATCAAACGAGTTCAGGTAGCTTACATGCATAAACAAGACAAAATGTAAACTTAAATTATCAACATTTACTAAACAGATAAGAGTTCCAGGTTAGGGCAGGAAATACACTAAGAGTTCCAGGTTAGTTTATGTTATATATATTTACTAAACAGAGCGGGTATTTATACCCGGCCAATAGTAAACAACGGAAAAGACGCACTTCAACAAAAGATTAAATGATTGGTTAGGTTGACCCACCATTGAATTAGCTGAGAGTCGCTGATTGGCCCTTTATTCGAATTAAGTAACTTATTGCTGTTGGTGGATTGAATCGCCATACTCTCAAAGGCATCCAGGAATCGGTTATTATTTATTGATTTTAAAAGGTGAACATGTTCAACGGAAATGCCGTGTCCTGGGTCCAGTGAGTGCTTGGCGACGGCGGAGAGATGGCTTCTGCCGAACTTCCTATGGTTCAGATGCTCTTTAAACCGGGTCAAAATACTTCTCGCAGCATTATGTAGAATTCGATGCGCTTGCAAGCGATTCCTCTTGCATTCAAAATATTGCAACGGAGTTTCCCTTGATTAATGATCTGGTACGGGTGTCTGTCCATGATCATTTGTTAGATTCGTGAGAGGCAATCTGTGGCACTGGTTTTCCACTTTCCTTATATTGATTTAGCAAGTATCCCAGGAACCTGTAAACATCACGCAATTGATTGTGGTCGACCGTACGTGTGTCCCGAGTATCAGCAGAAGCACCGAAGCATAGGATTTTCCCTCACTTTGGTGCTTTTGAATCTTTTTGACTTGTGGATATTTGGGACACTTGATGTAGCTAGAAGTGTGCTGACCAGAACAACGTATACATTTTGGTGAATCTATGCCTTTTATGTTAGTACAATCCCTCGACTGATGGTTGCCAGCGCACTCAGTACATCGAGGCGACTCGGTGCAACCTTGGGATACGTGACCAAAACGTAGACAGTTACAGCATTGCAAGGGCCTTTTGTTGCCTCTAAATAACTCAACAATAACAGCAAGAGGACCGACACGCTTCAAACTCAAAAGTGACTTATTCTGTTCATTATTTTCAAGTAAGAACAAAACCATTGGCATCTCTACTGTACCATTTGCTTTTTTAAGCTTTATAGCTTTTTCAGGGAAATACTTTGCTTTCCTGAGGTCTTCGCAAACGTCTTCCAGATAATATGTTGTATCAACGTTTCGGACAACGTATTTCAGCATTATTTCGGATTTTAGTTGGTGATGCTAGATCTTAAGCACATCGTTGCTTTTCACTCCAGACACAAGAGTTTTATGACTCTCTTCATCGTGACACCTGATCTTTATGGTGTCCTTTCGTCCTTTGTGGGCAGTAATTTTGTCAAGTGGTACGTGCTTTTTGATCTCCTCCAAAATCTCCTCTATTGGCTTCCCATGGTGACGAACGATGATTGGTGGGATATATATTGCTTCCTTTTCACGGGCGACATTAAGATGGGAAGAACTGTGTTTGACTTTGTTAGCACGAAGGGCTACAGAGGCACTAGCGCTGACATCAGAAGTGGGGTTAATATTGTCGATCCTAACACCTCCTTTGTTCCTCTTATTCTGTGCAGTCCGCCAGTCACCTCTATCAATGTCAGCAGAGTCATTATCAAGCCCCCCTCTTTGTGCTTGTTCTTGATGAGGAGCTTTTGTCGCTGACCGCGCCCAGACCTGCAGGACCTTTTTTACAATCGTATGGAGGAACAGCGTTCTTCACTAGCATAGGCGAAACGTACGTAATGGGGGAGCCCATAAATTCTTTGATAACATTGCTAAAATTGTCTATGCCGTTGGTAGTTTCCAAATTTGCACGCTTTACATCCTCTCTAAAACTATCCATATTTGTATTTACAGTATTAATATCATTAGTCAATGATTCCATTCTTGTTTTTAAGTCTAAATATTATTTGTTCAATTTGGAACGTAATGCCTCGAGCTGTTCATTTATAATGATGTCAAAAGCAAGAAATCTGGGATCCTTACATGGATCTTTGTACGCTACATCACAAGGTAACACCTTACCTTCAGCATATTTAATAGTGATGCTAGCGGATTTCGTCGACGCAGCGCCTGACGTCGCCATGAAGCAGGTGTGGTGCTGGGTTTTGCTGTCCTTAGAAAGACGCACCTACTCAGAACGACACCGTTTAAAAGGCTTAATAAAGTCCTACCTTGTTAGACTTCTTGGAGATTCCACTGATGCACTCAAAATCACAACCAGAAGTCCAAAAAGAGCAGTTAACACACATCCACGATAGAGACACACATCCACGATCATCCAAGTTCCCCACTCATGATAACTGTCGGTGGATTGCTCTTTTATAGGGTGGCCAGGTGTCCGGATTTTGAGGCACCTGTCCGTTTTTTCTTCAAACGTCCGGTTTTTTGGGTCAAATCTCAAATTTGGTAGTTTATTTTGTTTGCTTTACAACTTTCGATATAAATTCCGGCGTTTTTTGTTTTTATTATTAAACCAATCCGAGCTTTAAGATTATTAAACGTCTTTTCATATGTATGCCTTCTCATTGGCAACTTCATTTAACCCATTTCTGCATCCGTAGATAAGTGGCGATTTTTTTTGAGTCGGGAAGCTGCTCCGAATTTATTAAAACTGTTTCAATACTGTGCTTCTATTCCTGTTTCGAACGCATGGGTTGAGAGGGTTTTTCCGTGTTATGAACAGTGTGTGGAGTCTGTCCTTCAATATTTCTTATGCTTGTACAGACATAAACAACATTTTTCTGCAAAACAAGGGCATTTTAGAAGCAGTCCAATCGACTGGAAGTACAGGCTAATGACTTTATAACTTTTTGTATATTGATTTATTTCTCAGTTTATTATTAATGTAAAAAAGTACAAATATAACAAGATAAGAGAAAAAAAAGGTTTTTTTTTTCAAAACACGCTTTTATAATGTTTTATTATTATATACTCTTCAAGCCAGCGTCAACATTTTGAAAAAACTAATTGTTTGGTCGAAACAATTAAACAAGTCGTATAACAATCCTTCCTCCGACTTATGGAGAGACGACTGAAATGAATTGGCGCTTTAGAACTCGTATCAGTGAACCGATTTGAAAAATGTTTCCTTTAAGATGCATTGTCATCGGCCCTTTAGCTCTCTAGCTTGTCGGGAAGTTTGTTTAATATTGGTTACAAGATTTGACGGATACACAAACCAACAGAAAAGCAAGTTGAATAAAATCTTTTAAACATTCCAAAGAGGAGCTTTAGCAGTGAGGTAAAAAGAAATTACTTTTTTACTTTTTTTAAAAAGAATTTTCCCCCCCCCCCCCCCCGAGCAGGGGAAGGCAAGTGGCAGATCCTGCGGTCATCTATTTTTACCGTTTTATCTGCACATTTTACCTCTACCCGGTTTTTTTAATCATCAAATTGATTTTCTCTAACGTAATATGTAAAAAATGCAAAAACCTGGTAACTTCTTTCCTTTTACATCATTTCCAAACGTATGATATTTAACATGCCATATGTTGCTATAGTTCTAAGTACCAAGTGACTGCCACCCCCGCAAATCCGACCCTCTTGGAACAATTGGGCCTAAACTTCATAGTACTGTAGATCTTGCTTAGAGGAATCTGGATACCGAATATCACGCCTTTACATACCTAAATAGCACACAGATATGTTGCCCTCCTTGAATTCCACCCCTGTAATTCCGACCCAATGTACCAATCAAAACCAAACTAAATAGTACAGATGGGCATGCCCATAGTAAGTTACATTCCGTATTTCAACCTTCTACCTCAAAAAATGTAGAAATTATGAAGGGGTACACAGTTAGGACATTATAAAAACAATACGTAGCTCCATTCTTCGGCTACTAAATAATATAGATTATGAGCTCTTGAGCAATCGTGCGTCGACAAAGCAATTCTACGTGCGCGCGCCGATATCAATAATGCTTAAAAGATGAACAGAAAGTAGCAATATATTCCTTCTTGACTGATCGATTGTTATATGACATGCCGTTATCTTGGTATTCTTTACACTCACTGTTTTAGCACGTGAATTCGACTTGAAGGGGGCCCTCGAAAAATTCTGAAAAGTTGATATGGTCGAGCTAAGATTTTGATGGTGATATTTCTGAAAACAGAATTTGAAAAAGTTAATTCGTTTTCAAGTTATCGTGCGGACGGCCAGACGGACGGCCGGATAAACGTACAGACCAAGGGCGCATTCTTATGCTAAAGCTCCTAATAAAAGCGTGTAATAATAATAATAATAATAATAATAATAATAATAATAATAATAATAATAAAAACACTTCTTATGATTGATTTTAACCTGAATTAAAAGATTAATTTATTTTCGTAATAATGTAGGGACGTTGATCCCACTAATAAATAAATGATTAAAAGTTAACATAAAATCTAGGGGACTTTGTGCCCTCCATCTATCAGGTTTTTTTAAAATGAGATGTTCGGTTTTTTAAATGCGATCATCTGACTACCCTACTCCTTTACCCGGAACTCTTTTAAAATAGAAAATAAAAGGGAAATATTCGGAAATATGAGAAATTGCTCTTAAATCCGGACTACTCTTATATCGGTGCTCTCATAAGTGGACTCCACTGTACATGGGAGCATACAACGTTACGCACATACGTATAATTTTAATCACAAACAAAATTTCATCGAGTATCCGAATAATTTTTTACTATATTTTACATTATTTATAAAGACACACACGAATCTTGAGTATGAAGAAAAGTCTATGCAGTTACCATCTTTTCCATTTATTTTCATTTACAATTACTCGCATTTTATAGTACACTGGTTATCATTTGTTTTCTAGTTCTGAACACAACTGTTATTTTAATCAATAATACGAGGTGCGATCAAAATGTTCCGGGAAGGGTGGCGCTTCTCGCCAAAAAATGGCTGCACAAGTTCAGAAATATAATAAATTATACCCCTAACATTCGTAAAGCAGCTTTTCAAAGGATTTTATTTCATATGCATTGGGGACTGAGAAAATACTGCTATTGTGATCACGTGTGTGAAGTCGACTGCGATTTTATCATCGACATTCGAGAACGAGCAAATTCCAGCAATCTGAGGGAGGACTTTCGGCGAAAGGGACCAGTTCTGTGGCGTGAATAAAACTGGATGCTCCACTACGACAATGCACTCCCTCACCGAGCTCTCCTCTCACGCGAGTTTCTTCCGAGATACAACATGATTTCGCTTCTACATCCGCCCTTCTGGCTTGACTCGTTTCAACAAAAAGATTTCCAGGAGAAATCCTGAAGTGACAGGAATACTGGAGACATTGTACAGCTTCGCAAGGGGATTATTTTGAAGGGGAAACTGTTTAGATGTATTTAAATCAAATACTTTCTATTTAAATGAAACAGTCCCGAAACTTTTTGATCGGACCTCTTACAGAAATCAGTTTAATAGTCTTAATAATGCTTAATTGTGTATGTCCATTCACAGAAAATATAGTTGACAATACGCCTTAAATGTCTCCTACTGACTATACTATTTTTCATAAAAGAAGATCGTTGACCTTTTTTCGGGTCAGAGAGAAAACCAATCAGATGCAAGTAC
>JAHWFO010082736.1:0-11633 GCA_023313115.1 Rhysida immarginata
TGGAATTATGGACATAATACTAACAAAATTAGTGTATTTTACACATTTTAAATAAACCATTAGGGAATGACATAACTAAGTACCGAAAGGTTAAACTAAACCATTCGCGGAACCATATTTTAAACCGCCCTATGTTAATATTGTAAGTTTCTAATGGACCATAGTGATCCATTAACCACATACCTTTGAACCAATTTCGACTATTATTAATTTTACGTTATATTCATTCATGACACATCATTACAAGTCGTTTGATATATTGCATGCCATATTTTAGCATTGAAAGTTCCAATGAACCATAATGGTTCCACTAAATCAGGTTCCTTGAAACCAATTTTCACTATCATTACATGTAATTTTACGTTATATTCATTCATGACACATCATTCCAAGTCGTTTGATATATTGCATTGCATATTTTAGAATTGAAAGTTCCAATGAGCCATAATGGTTCCACTAGACCAGGTTCCTTGAAACCAATTTCGACTATCATTAATTTTACATTACATCATTCATGACACATCATTCCAAGTCTATTGATATATTACTTGCCATATTTCGGCATTGAAAATTTTTGAGGGTGTCATAAGGGTACTATTAGAGCACGTATCATTGTTTCGATTTCAACCATTTTCAAAATGGTTCATTCCTGGAACCATATTTATTAATTGGCGAAAATAGTAATTTATATCCGCTTCTATCTCGTTGTTACGTCATGTTTGATATATTACTTAATATATCTGTCCATTGAAAATTGCTATCTGGGGTCGTGAAGGTACCATTTGTGCACGTGCTATTAAACTGATTTAGATAATATTTGCGATTGATTCGTGCCATGTACCATATTCATCGACTGACGAAAATAGTAATGAATAACCGCTTCTATCCCTTTATTACGATTTGTCTGATATATTACTTAATATATCTTCCCATTGGAAATTGCTAGGCGGGAAAATAGAGGTACCGTTTGTGCACATGCTAATGAACAGATTTAGATAATATTTGTAATGGGTTCGTGCCATGAACCATATTCATCGACTGACGAAAACAGATTTTGAAAATCTTTCATAGCCTCGGAGGAGTTAGAGTTACAGAAAGACAGACAGACACGTTTCCCCACACTGATAGCATAAAGCACCTTTCGGTACTTAATAAATAATTGATAAACCCACTATTGAATGCATTACATTGCTCACTATTAATTTTGGGCACCAACTAAATAAAGAAAATAAATATACAAGTTAGAAAATCCAGATCACGCTAGGTGCCGCATATTTCGGAGAAAGTCCATTTCGACCTTCATGATCTGAATTCCCTAGCTTCTCTAAACAATGGAAAATGGCGGGAGTTGAATGACTCCCAGATATCTAAAGACAATGGCTGTAGTCATGGATGAAGAAATACAGGATGGGAAACTCCATTGTTTGGAGCATCAGTTTTTTTTTCCACTGGCGCTCTCTGGCCATTTTCATGGGCATTACTCTCTGTATAGCAGACGACCACACTTTTCCTTATTGGCCTCGACGGCTCAGTGGTTGCGTGATCGCCTCTGATGCCCTTAGATGTGACTTCGATCCCGGCCGAGGACGACGAGGATTTTTTCATGAGGAAAATCCTGTGATCATGCGCGCAAGAAAGTGGAGAGCAGCGCAGTCAACGTTTAGAAGCAGACAGATTACGACTCAGACACGCAAGGCACATTTAACTAATGCAAACAGAGGTCTTCATCTATTAGTAGAACAACAAAGAATTCAAGTAAGACGGCCATTAATAGCAGCATCATTTAACCGCCTTGCTTTTGAATACGATCCAGAAATTGAGTACTCATTACATTCAAAAATAATTATTGGAGATATGAATAACGTATATCAATTTTGTCATGTATTAAAATTTAAAAATAAAACTTCTGGAATGTGTTGCGGTGCCGTAAAAGTTTTTTTAACCAGAATTACACCCACCACCTGAAACATTAAAATTCTTTACTAATAGGTGATATTGCCGATTCCAACTTGTTTCTACGAAAAATATGGAAATTCAATTCTCGCTTCCAAATGATATCACTTGGCGCCACGAAAATCATTACTGGTCGTCATTTCAATACCACATTCAAAATTCAAGGATAAGTGTATCACCAAATCAGCTCTTTCCTTCCAATGCCAAATCAAGATCCAAAATTCTTGCAAATTTATTTCATGGGTGACGAAGCAAAGCAAGTTAATATTCGCTGCCATTACAATTGTATTGAAAAAATTACAGAAAGGGCCAATGTCGCATCTCTAGAACTGATGATAAATGAAAGAAATCAGCTCATACAATTGTTCAAGAATTCAGGTTGATAATTACATGGTCGTGATCAATGTCGACAAAAGTCCAGCTGGACAACACGCTGGTCGGTTTAATGCTCGAAAATTTATTGAAGTGGCCATTGGTTATTGTTGGTGATCAATTTGACCAGCGAGATATCAAAATTATGCGTCGTGATAATACCGTACAAACCATAAATGATATTCATCGTTCATATGATGCTCTGCAATATCCACTTATTTTCTGAGAAGAAGAGGATGGCTATCATATTAATATCCAACTATGTAATCCTTCAACAGATGCAATAAACATTTACATAATAAACACATTATCTACTATACTAGCTGATTTACCCGGAGTTGCTGAGGCTCTTTTTCGATGAAATTTTGCAATTTGCAATTTTGCAACAGAAAAAATGAACATTATTCCCCACCTTTTTTCTCCTGCACTGTGTCAAACTCACTCAGCTATACACAACATTCCAACACGAGCAGTTGTAGAACTGCTAAAGGGGCCATTCCAACATCTATTGGGAGCATTTTAAAAGATTTTTTTTATTCTTCAATTTGAATTTTTACTATATTAATTCTAAGCTTTTTTCATGTGTTCATTTTTTCTGTACATTTATTTACAACCAGATATTCCCAAGCTTCATCAAAAAAGAGCCAGAGCAAGGCCAGGTATAACAGCTAGTTAATAATATAAAAATTAATTTATACAGGAAGTAAAAGCCACACTGTCTTTTTAAAATGTGCTGTGGTCTCTGCTGACCTTGAGGTCATTCTCTTGAAGTTTTCATATTTGTATTACAAGTTTCTTTATTCTTTTTTACAACAGCTTTATTTCGGATTGAGGTTCTCCCCCTCCTCTTCCTCTAATGCAATATTCAGGGTTTTGTCTGAAGAGGTCGCTGAGATAGCAGATGACGAAAAAAACCCAGAGCTAGGTAAAAAACTTATTTCCGGGAATACTTCCGCTGGCAACGCTGGTCATCGCCACTCATAGGTAACGTTCTACTTATTGATAAAACTGCACCGTCGTAATTGTGAAGCGTTTTATAACATTATTTTACATTTTAGTGAAACTACGTTATACTGCAATAAGAATACACTCAAAGAAAACTTTTGTCATGTAACAAATTATACAGGGTGAATACAAAAGTCTGAACCCCCCTTTTATTTTTTAATCGAAGCAGATATGTCTATTTTGATGATTCCAATGAATAGGAAGTTGTGGGTGGCCTATCCCATGGTGCACTTTTCATCATCCCAATTATGCAAATTAGGACACATTCAAAATTTATCTCGAAAACCCTAAGGGATAGAGAAAAAAACCCATTTACAAACTTGTTCAGCATAAAAATACAAACAAAACATAAAAACAAAATCATCCAAATAGGACCAACCAATCACCCAGAATCACCTGGTGAACTTTACATTATGTTGACCATTTCCGGAATAGTGTAGCTTGCCATCCTGGAATTGTTCTGTCTTCTGTGTGCTGAAACATGCCTTTTATTTGCTTCTCTGCATGAAAGTGAATGTGAGTATGGTAATTTTAGTTAATTTTTTGATTTGCATGCTTTACATGGTGAAAATATCAACATTCAGTTTTCCTTGTGCAGTGTGACTGTTTGTAAGCTACAAACAGTTCATCACGTGTTTGTGGGCGATTGGTTGGTCCGATTTGGATGATTTTTGTTTTGTTTTGTTTGTTTTTTTATGCTGAACAAGTGTGCAATTGGGTTTTATTTTCTATCCCTTACGGTTTTTGAGATAAATTTTTAACGTGTCCTAATTTGCATTTTTGGGATGATGAAAAGTGCACCATGGGATAGGCCACCCACAACTTCCTTTTCATTGGATTCATCAAAATTGACATATCTGCTTCAAATCAAAAAATAAAAGGGGGGTTCAGACATTTGTATTCACTGTATATGTATAAATAATTTTATTTTTTTATTTTTATTTTGTTTATGTCAGGCATTTTATTTTTATCTTTTATTTTATTTAAAATTGCAAGCAATTAAATTGAAGGCAATAGATCATTAATTTTTTATTCTTTAATAAATAACTTTCACTTCATTTGCTGTTTCTTTTAATGAATTAGAATTATAGTGATTAGTTGCATTATTTCATTCCCGCTACCAATTCTCGTCTTCCGTACTTTCCCTTTCTTTTCGAAGGAAAGAATCTCTGACCAATCAAATTTAAACATTTTAAAATTTGAGCAGTTACAACCTCCCCCCCTCCCAACGTTTCTATGGCAACACAAGAATGGAATGGCAGGAGGGCAAAAAAAAAAAAAAAAGGGACAAAAAATATTTAATCTTATTAGGATTATATAGTGCTTCTCTATTAATCATTTGATCAATGGGAACGAAATTTAAATACACAGATTCAGATTACTTCGTCTGATTCTGTGGTGACATACATTTAATATCGTCAACATAAAAAATAAATGCGCTGCCATACATTTACTTTTTTTTTTAATTTATGGATTCCTAAATAAAAGGTACAAAAAATTAAGTTAATCTTTAGTGCACTTTATGAAGTAAAAACGGGTGCTTAAAAATTTTTTTTAAATATATTTTTTATTTTATACATTTTATTATTCTTGGATTTGGACTTTTTTTTTGGTAAATTAAGTTATCTTTTTCTATAATAAAAACGAATGAGTGGTTTTACATACACGTACAACTAAAGGCCTAATTTAAAACTGCATAACTTCAAACACCAGTAAACTTCTTTAAAATAACGAAAAATTTAACAAAGTAACTCAATTGTCACTTTCGACCATGGATTCAAAATAGTGGCTCATGCTTTAAGCTTATGGTACAGGTTGTCACCACCCTTCTCCGCAACTTATCCAGGAACCCTAGTGCAAGCTAGAGTGCCTTTACAACCTGAGTGTGGCCATGAGAGGCCAGGCAGCCATATTGTGTCCAATCTGTCTATAGATTAGTGTAGGAGAAACAAGAAATTTTGCACTTTTGGCATTAAAAAAACCTCGAATTAATGGAGTGAATCAATAAATCGAAAATAAAAGTCCACTTTTATTTATTAGAAAAAAATAAAACTGAAAAATTGTAAATTAAAATTTATTTTTGTTTTTTTCCCATTTTTTGTTTCTTCCCATTTATTATTTCATTATTAATCATGTCACAATTTTTTTTACTAAAAAGAATATCCACCTTATCAAAAATTTTATTAAACATTACATAATTATAAAATAAATCAGGGAATTATTAAAAAAATGATAATTTTTCGTTACTGAAAAAAACGAAATAGAATAGATAAGCTTATATAAAGAAAAAAATAAGGGCCAATTTATTGATTGAATTTTAAAATAAATTTAACAACATAAAACAAATGAAATTTTAAATTTTAAATATGTAAAACTGAAAAGTTAATTTCATGAAAATATGTTATGCATTGCCATACTTTTGCTATCATAATTTCCTCTGCATTTTTTCTGTTCTTTAACACCAAAAATTTTCAAACGAAAAACAAATCGCCTAATGAATTTGCCTTTTATGTTATGACAACGAGGGAATGTAAAGTTTGCAATTTTGTCGCTATTTTTTAGTGTTTCTATATTAAGCTTCTTGCATTGAACAATAGGCTCGAGAAGAAACTGCTCCAATTGCCGAAACACTGTTTCCAATTCCGAAGAGAGTGAAAAAGTAATATCATTTATGTAGTACATTGACTCTGGTTTAAATTCTCTCAACGAAACTAACTGACACAATAGAAAATATGCTGCAGTTTTAGATCCAAGTGATTTTACACATGTTACTTTATATATATTTAACACGTACTGTACATATGCTCAGAGTTTCTGTAGATGCACCTTAATTTTGACCATCACCTATAATTTCCTCATGAATTTGTGCAACTGAAGTAGAGCTGAAATGAAACATAGGAATAATTAAAACTTAATAATGAATATTTAATGAGAATCACGTTTATAATAAAACCATGATCAGGGCGTCTAGCAAAACGATTTCGTAAAATTCCTTGCATTTTTCCGGTTGATCACGGTTTTTTTTCTCTGACCATCGGCAACAAAAAAACTATTTTTATAGAATATTAATTGATATTTTTCAAATTTTTTGTTCCTATTTCGCATTTTTTTGCTGATTTTGTAAAATTCCCTAACTTTTCCCGATCGCTAGTCACCCTGATTATGTATATTACATAATAATTGTGCAGTAAGTTTTCAGCTTCAGAATACGTATTTACCTTGGTAACTCCAATTTTTCCAGCTTTTTTGGATTCTCCAGTGTTAATCGTTGCTTTGGTAGTTTTCTCTTTTTTTGTGGTTTTATGTGGTCAAACAGCATTCATCTTCACTTTTTTTTTCCCGTTGATTCTTATCTTTTTCCCACTGATCTTCATCAAAATGTTTCTTTTAAAAATCAGAAGAAAATTTACTTTAAAATCAACAATACTTAACTTGTTTTTCATATTATCGGAAAAGAAACAACAGGACAAAATGCAACTTTGGCAGATCGAAGCAGTTTTTTAGTTGCTATGTTTTTGAGAAATTATTTTCGTTTTAGCTTTAAACGAGGGGAATTCAAACAAAAAGTGAATTAATATACTGCATAATGAACTGAATATTGTATATACTGTATAATTAATGTATTGTGATGTATATTAAAAGCTAATTTCGTTTGAACTCCGTCAGCCCGAAGTTCGTTTGACCCCGCCCCCCACCCCCGTGCTAATCATATTCGCCTAATACTATCCGCTTTCATAATACGATCCCACAAACTTAGGTGTTTTATGCGATTAAAGAAGAATAAATACGATATATCGAAACATTTGATTTTAACTAACCTCACAAAGGTAACTGTTGCCCGAAGGTTTCCACTTTTCTCTTTTCGTCTTCGCGGCCCAAATCGATCGTCTTTCTGGATCGCGAGGAAATTGTTTCATCATAAAACCATCTTCAGAGCGATTAGAACACCCTACTGCAGCACAGGAAGGCATTTGTGGTCACTAAAATCCTTTAAAATCTTTTAAAATTACAAAAAAACGTCTTACCTCCACGCAACTCTATACTAATTATTCGCAATTTGGACAAAATATGGCGGAAAATAACACGTGAAAATGAACAACCAATAGAAATCTGTCCCGCGTATTGTCACACTCTGGTTATAAAAGCACTCTAGTGCAAGCGAGAAGTGGGCGAACTCTGGTGAGCATTTCTGACATAAGCTTCGGGAGACTGCTTTGTTCACTTAATGACAATTTGACGGAGTTTTAGCATAAAACGATTTAAAAAATTGTTTTAGGATGGTAAATAACAACTGCAATGTTGTAAGTTGAAGTAATACTTACAAAATAACTAAATAATCAGATAAACTCCTATACCTTTATAAGTTTCCGTCTAGGGAGTGGGAGAAGTGACTTCTTTCCTTCAAGACATCAGAATTTAAAAAATTTCTTTGCATTCCGTAAATATTGAGCCGTTCGAATCTGATAATGTGAACAGAGTACTTATAAATAATATACATAAGAACAAGACTGACCAGGCTGATCTGTGGATACTTTGATGCAAAGGAGACGATGGATTCCATTATTTCCACCAAAAATTTATTCATCATGTACATTTCAGCCGTAGCGTAGCCATCTTCAGTATGAATCCTACGTTTATCAACGGCTATCAACGTTTGAGGATTCATCCTGAAGATGGCTACGTTGTAGCCGAAATGTACACCTATGTTGTGATAAATAAATTCGTTGTGCAAATAGTGGAATCCATCGCCTCCTTTGCTAATAGGGTGATTTGGTAAAACGGAATCAGTACAGGGAATAGCTTCGGGACAGTTTCTAAATTTTTTTAGTCACAAGCAGTATTGTGAGCAGCAGTCCTTTGGAGCTAATCTGATCATGTGTATTTAAAAATACTGTATTTTTGAAATTCTGGCTTCGGATTCTTAAAAACCATTAAAAACTAGAATAGGAATGTCTCTAAGATCCACCCTCTATTTCTGCCTTCATTGATAAAATTGGGTTGAAAACTGTAAAGGTTCCACATTTTCAGTGCCTCCTAAACGGTTGAATCAATTGAAAAAACACCAAGAATAAAAAAACATTTCTCAAACGTTGTGTACAATCTGAAAACATCATTAAAAATAGGAGTTCCTATTTAAGATTTCAAAGTACCCCTGCCCCTCCTCCCCTCAGAAAGTGGGGAGGGGGTTAATTTTTTGGCTAATTAATTTCCCCCGCGAAGTGTTCACTTTTGATTTCGGACATTTTTTTCTAGGTTGCTTTGTTTTCGAGATGTATCTATGTCTACAATTACAGGGTGACAATAAATTATGGCAACTCATTGTGTACAAATTTTTTAATCCAAAAAAAAAAAAAATTAAAGCAATTGACAACTAATAAATAGGACATTTTCCCTTTCATTCGGTTTCAAAGTGGGCTACTTTGGCGGCGATACAAAGCCCCAAACGTGTCTTGAAATTGTAAGCAATGGGCCGCAAGTCGTCGGGCGACAATCATTCCCATCCTTGGTGCATGGATTTCTTCAGTGACTCCAAACTGTTGCGGCGTTTAGTACAGGTCCTGGCTTCCAAGACTGACCATACGCTGTAATCCATCTGATTAAGATCCGGCGAGTAGGGTGGCCACTGCTGAGACGTGATGAAATCCGGAAAATGGCTCTTGCACCACTCCTGCGTCATTTTCGCTCTGTGAGCAGGTGCAGATCTTGTTGAAAGGTCCAATGCGCATTGCCGTAATGCTGCCGAGCCGAAGGAAGTACCACATTCTTGAGAATGTCACAATGGTAAACTTGTTGACTGATTTTGACTCCTTGGTCCACGAAAACGAGGGGTGTCTTGCAAATTCCGCCCCAGACCATCACGGACTGCGGATTTTGGTGATGTTCGATGACTGCAGAGGTGCTGGGTGCCAATGCTGACCACACTGTCGTTTTGGTTATTGTGTGCCTGCTCCACAGTGAAGAGCTTCTTGTCTATGAAGAGGATGCGCTTCCATTTCTCACCTGCGGCCCGACGCTTGAGTTGGCGGCATCTGTGGAGCCGTACCCGCTTCTTTTCGTCTGTGAGGAGCTGGACTTTTTGGAGCTTGTAGGGCTTGAGTTCGAGTTCCTCTGTTGCCTTTTTCCGCACCTATTCGCGGTTGATTCCAGTGTCTCGAGCGATTTGTCTCATTGAGACCATCAAATTTCGCTGGACTCGCTTTTTGATTATTTTGCAGTTCCTGGACGTATTGGTGGTATGCTTTCTTCCTCTTCCTGGACGGTCGCCTTCATGGCCAAACTGTGGACCGTTTGACTGCTTTGGAGACGACGTCTCTGCCAAAATTGAGCAAACGAACAATTTCACATTGACGCTTTCCTTGACGAATAGCTCCAAAATTGCACTGCATTTGCTTGACATTTCAAAACACACATCAATTAAATCATAATATGTTGAAACACGGACGACTTGCCCAAGAACATGCAGTGATTGCAATGAATTAAAAATTATTTGGTGGTGCTTTAATATATTCGCGCCTGGACGCGTCCATTTCTGTTGCCTTAATTTACTGTCACCCTGTAAATGGAACACCTGTATTATTAATTATATAATTGCAATAATAGCAACTTTTTAATCATTATAATCTAAGAAATTAAAAACAAAGGATTAACTTTAAATAAAAATAAAGTCATAGAAGCAATTTGAAACTCAAAACATTGAATAGGGGCACTGGAATTTAATATGCACAAAGGCGTCCACCTGCAAGACATGGAAACCAACTTTTTTAATTTATAGACTACTGGCTTATTAACGTTAATTTGCGCTAAGCATCTTGGTTTTTCATAAATTTCATGTAGCTCACATGTTTGCTTGAAATAAATATTTTTCCCTTAAAAACAATGCTGACCATATATCTTGAGCATTCAATCCGTCTAAATCCACAGTGAATGATTTGTTTTAATTGATCCTTAACTGTGTTTTATTCGAAAAATCTTAGTTATCGACGCGGGCAAGATATGAACAAAACTTTCGCCTCTCCGGAAGCTAGTTCAGTTACACGCCACCAGGGCAATTCTCACTAGCGCCGCTTGCATTGTGCACGGGAGATTAGATGGAGATATAAAAGTAGTTTTCAAGTCAGCACTCTTATTTGTTTTTTTTTCTATATCCATTCGTAATTTATTTACTGACTTCCCCTCATACTTGTCGATAAATATCCAATTTATGATGAAAAGCATGTTTTATAAAAAGTGCGGTTTTCCTTGATTGTTCATCTATCTTAATAGTTACCACAAGATGAAAATTAAATAAAGGTTTGTATTTTTTTAAATGGGTGCGCCCCTCCACTTATAAATCGTTTTGAGCAGTGGCGGCTCGTAACTAAAATTTCTGGTGGTCAGGCATTAGAAAATTATAATTTTTTTTTCACGAAAAATGAAACAACTACTGACATTAAGCTTAAGGATTATACGGGGCAGAGTCAAATGAAAACCGGAAAACTGCTGTAGAAAATCAAAAACCGCTCCCATTGCGACCAGACCCGGTGTAACAGGGCATAATAAACCCCCGTGTATATTATACCCGGGGTTAATTTACCCTAGTGTGTTTTATACCCCTAGTTCAGGATTGGCATCGTGCCAACCCCCTCTAAACTAGCCACTACCCCTGTCGGCTACTTGACCACATACGCATAGATAATAAAAGTGGTAGGGGTGTCGGCCAGGGATGTGGAATATAACTGAAACGTAACGAAATAACGATATTAATAGCGTTATTATAATCTTAACGTAATGAAATTTCTTAAAGCGGGATAATAACGGAAACATAAAAAATCTGGGCTAGGGAGTGTAACGGAAACGTAACGAAATAACGATATTAATAGCGGTATCATAATGCATAACGTAACGAAATTTCTTAAAGCAGGATAATAACGAAAACATAACAAAATCTAGGCTGCGGGAAACAAGCGGTATTATAATCAGGAGTGTTGGGGTTCTGGAGGAGTCCATTGATAACAGGGAGGTGACTGACATTAAAATGTCTTGTCATTCAAGCATGAACTCATATAAAAAAATAAAAATTGTAGAAGCCAATTGAGCTTCCAGGGCCACTATTTACATACATACATACTGTAACGATTTAATGGATATAAAGAAGTAAAGAGCCAGTTCTGACATTTCCATACTCCGATATCCTCAATGGACAGGGGTAGCTTTTCTATGAGTGACGAACACTACAATAATGAGAAGTAAAGATTCCGACATCAATAGACGTAAGAAGAAATGATAGGATACCAAAACAAATATTCAATCTACTACTTATCTTG
>JAHWFO010082738.1:0-25775 GCA_023313115.1 Rhysida immarginata
TTTTTATAGCATTTTTACAAAGGGACTTTAATTATAATCACCTTGTATTTCTACACAGGATGGCGCCACCACCAACAATGCAAAGTGATACTCAATAAAAGAGCGCATTTATCATTACAGAAATTTTATTTAAAAAAATTGATATAATATCAAAAATTTATAAAACCTAAAGCATGAATTTTTCTATAAATAACGATTAATTTAACATCATGATAATTTGAAATGTGCATTAGGTTAAAGAGGGCCAGATAGAGTGCTGAGTAACTTTGAGAAGGCACCAAAGCAAGGCATTTTATCTTATTATTATTATATCTTCCTATTTATATTCTTACAGTCTTATTTTATGATGCAAAAATTGTATTTGCATAAAGTTTTTAGAGAATAGCAGAATTAAAGTAATTTAACTTAATTCTGTCAGGGGTTATCATTCCACAAGCATAACCCACCTAAATTAATATAAAATTAGTATTCAAAAATGGTTATAGGTGCTCGCTGAGGTAATAACGAAGTATGAAAGAATGGAAAACCAAGAACTTAAATTTCTCACACATTTGCAATAGAGAGTGTTACTTTGTATATTCCACCTTTATTAGGAGCTTTAGCAAAAGCAATTACACTAATGGTTCGGGACAGGTTAACTTGCAAAGAAGGAACACAATATAGTTGTGAGATCACTCTATCAAAGCGCGGGATCAATAAGGAAGAATGGATAGGTAATAAGATAAACATGCTCTAAAACCAATACACTTGATTGCTGTAGAATTATAAGATTATAAAATTGAGAATTATAGAATTATACTCACTTATAAGAATGCACGGCTTGGTCTGTACGTTTATCCGTCCGTTTTCAGAAATAATGACCATCAAGATCTTAACTCCGTCGTATCAACTTTACAGGATTTTTCGTGGAACCCTTCAATTCATTCTAAAACATGACTATATAGAATACCAAGATAATGGCATGTCAAATAACTGCATATTGTTACAATCTTTTGAGCATTATTAATATCGGCACGCAGACGTAAAATCCCGTTGTCGCCGCACGATTGCTCAAGTGTTCATAATCTATATCACTAGTTAGCAGAAGAATGGAACCACTTACTGGTTTTACGAGGGCATATTGAAAAGTAATGCCTCCATGGCTGTAACTTTTTTTATTTTTTAACCGATTTTTAAATTTCTTTTTGTATCTGATACATACATTTGTCCTCTATATAATGCACTATTCACTTTTCGTCATAGTCTCCATCAAAATCGGAATGTAGCTAAGTATGGGCATGTCCACCTTCACTATTTAGTTTTGTATTGATTGGTGTACTGGGGTCGGAATTACGGGGATGGGGTTCAGAAAGGTCTCCAAGGAGTTCAATGCGTGGAAACGGAATCCACAAGAGTTGTCGAAACGACAGAACTGTGGATCAAAAACAATCAACATAGGCAGAGACTGACGTCGTCTGAGACGGATTGTGGGGCAAAACCGAAGGTCTACTCTGGAGCAGACTTCAATGAAGGATCATCGCAACCTATCTCCTCCAGAACAATGCGCCGAGAGTTGAAGCGAATAGGGATGGGAAGTTGCATGCCAGTGAAAAAATACCTGGTGTCTGCAACAAACCGGAAAGTTCTCTTGCAGTGGTGTTAAGAAAGGTGTGACTGGACAGTAGACGACTGGAAAAAAGTGATGTGGTCGGACGAGTCACGTTACACATTGTTTTGCGCCGATGGCCGGCAGAGAATTTGGCGGCAGCCCCATAAAACTATTGAATATGTTGTGAACACTGTTCAAGCTGCAGGAGGAGATGTCATGGTATGGGTTCCCTGATATTCCATGACAGTCGGGTGATATTCCTGATATTCCTTCAACCAAAGACTACCTGAACATTGTTGTAGATCAAGTCTATCCTGCAATGGTGCATTTGTACCCAAATGGTGACGGGTTCTTCATGGACGACAATGCTACTCTCCATCGAGCAAGAATGCATGGTCTGCGATTACCTTACCTGCATTGCAACAACTTGTAGAGTCCATGCCAAACAGCGTATATTCTGTAATTACAGCCAAAGAGGGGGGGGGGGGGGTTAGTACCATATTGAACGAAGGTTTCTAATTCTTTGGCCGGTGTATGTGTATATATACCATGACAGTCAAAGTTCCTGGTTCGAATCCAGGTCGCAAATTTTTCCTTCCATTTTACGATAGAAAAATCATTACCTGATGTTTGGAGGTTCTTCTCTAGTATATATTCAGTATTAATTTTACATTATATTGATGACACGTCATTACAAGTTGTTTGATATATTACATGCAATATCTTTACATTTAAATTTCTAATGGACCGTAATGGTACCACTAAACCACATGCCTTAGCACTGAAAGTTTCCTACGGTACCAAAATGGTAACATTAAAACACGTACCATTGAACCAATTTTTACTTACACTGACCACCAAGGAGGACTATCACGTGCCTTTACTTAATTCACAAGTCTTCTGTTCGCTTTAGCTAACAAATAGCAAAGAGAAATGGATTGATCAATGCATAGGCCATTTACACATGGAATTGTATAATTTAAAACGTGGTCCCCTCTGTTATTTGTGACCTTTTCTAGCGGGTTTTTTCCACTAACGTACTCAGGCTGTCGTTTTGCCTAAGTTGTCGAATGGCGAAAACGCAAGTGGAAAATTCGGAAGCATTCGGAGACAAACAGATAGACGGGCGCACATTGTGAAAACATAAATACCCATCGTTCCTAATAATGAACTGTATTGAAATCTAAGGTCAACACTAAGGTACCGTCTGTACCTCCAGAATCGCAGTCTTGTACCCTCCAAGTTTGTTTTCAAAGGAATTAACCATAAAATATTCTGGATATCTATTTGCTTTATTTCTCTTAGCTGCCTTTAATAAATATTGTGAAAATGAAATTTAATGAAACTTATTATTACAGATTCAATAGTCTATACGGGATATATGACCTCTCAGGAATTTATATACAGATGAGATTCTTGTTCTTGTTAATAAAACACGCGCAATAAATGGGAAAGAATGAGTCCCTAGAAAGCTAAATTTGTCTAGATTTTGTCTACGTTCAGCGTCAAAATTTTCGAACATTTCTTCCGCGCTCTGCGTTATTCCACAAGTTTCAAGCGAGATTTACGATAATGGAACCTTCATCGGCCTCATCATTGTACATCATCGGGCGCGAAGGGGTCCTCGGGTCCGTCCAAGAGTTGTCCAACTAGCACTAACCGACCGAAGGTTCGACACAAGGCGGTGGTCAGCGACGACTCGAAACCACCGGAGCCAGAATGAGGGGGCTCGGTTGCGATTGAGAAACGCCCCGTTGCCAAGTGAAGCGAAGCACATGGTTCGGGTTACAAATTATGACATCAGTTGCAAAGATAATTGTCAACGGAACCATTGTTGGCCGTTCTCCGAGCGCCACCACGTTTTCGAGGGCTCGTGACAATTACAGGCGTTGTTCGCTTAATTTAAAGCATTGTTCGTCCTTCGCTTGTTCATCAAAGTGGAAAATGAAAGGGATGGGAAACTCTTAATTCCACTCCAACCACCCCCATCCCAACAACCGCCATACTCCGCGAAATCACCTCCCTTTTCATCACGTAGCTTTTGTTTTTACTCGTTCCTCTCCTCGTGATTATTCTAAATTTTATTTTTTTAAAAAACGCGTTAATTAAATTTTCATCTCCTTTGTAAGCCTCAACTTGTTCTACAATTTCAACATTAGCGAAAGAGAATAAGAACAGACTCACCTTCAAGCAACGTTGCTTCAATTAACACCACCCTACACTATTCTATTCCCTCCTCCTCCTTTTCCCATTCAATTCCCCAAGTGGTTAATTCGAGTAAACGCCTTCTCTGCTCAGGGATGAACCGTTCGTGGACCTAACTTTCTGACGTAAATCGAAACATCAAAAAGCTCTTTCATGACTTCCACATCTTCCTTCCACTCCTGCGCATAAGGGAATTAAAGGCAACAAAGTTTTCGACGAGAAAGCTTTTGTTTGATTTCAAGACGATGATGTTTAGATCATTTCCATAACAAAAATGCTTCGTCTCCATTACTAACACCGCATTCAGTTAAACAAATATTACCTTTCTTCAAAGAAAACTCTTTTAATGAAAGGTGGTTGAGCGGAAAGAAAACGCGCTAGTCAAAGTAAAATGAAATGCGCAAAAGAATTTTTTTTGCCGTTTTCGATCACAAGTTTTCAGGAATGCAATATAATCCTATTCCTAAGTTCGACAAGTAATTCCATGTACCAGCCAAGGCAACTTTTTCATTTTTTCGATACAGAGCACATTTAGTAACACACAGTGACAAAAAAGTCTGTTCCACCCCTCAAAAAATCTGTTACAACCGACAAATAGGAAGTCGTGGGTAGGTTATCTATTGGTAACCTTCCGATAACCTGATTAAGCAAATTAGGGCATATGCAAAGTTCATCTCATAAGCCGTAATAAAATAGGGTCCAATTTCTAATTACCTAACTTAATAGCGACCTAACTTCAGCTGCAGAATAGCGACCTGGGCCCTATGCCAGTGGCTGATTGGATCACCCTTTTCATCACGCATAAAGAACTGGGCCCTTCTCAGTTGAAACTTCTTAACTGAGTGTTCAGAAACAATACAGTGACATTGTTGTAGCCAAGTGTTCCTCATTTCAACAAGAAAGTCCATTATTGCTGAGAAAGTAGTAATGAAATTTATGTCTTTCACACGCATCTTTCCAAACACGCGCGAAATGGCAAATGAAATGCTCACGCGTCTAAAAGTTCTTTCCATACCAGAAACATCCATCCTTTCTTAATCAAAGTTACCATAAAGATTAGGGAAGAAAAATCATTGCTGCAAAGCACTGTGGGAAAAATATTCTGAACATTCCAAGGAGCTTTAGCTGCGACGCAGATGTAAATTTAAATTTAAAAATTCCATTTTTAACTGATGTTTGTTTGAATAAACAATGGCAATTCCTTTGATTCTATCCACATTCAAGGCCAACGAAATAACAAGGCCTGGAAGCGGAAAAGTCACCTGACCATCGGGATGCTAGCAACAATCTAACCTTCACTGTTTCCAACAAACGGAAAAATACTGATTGTTGACATCCAAGATGGATAGCATATAACCCAATGACGTATATTAAAGATAGACTCCGAATCCTATTGTGTAACTTGAAGCAAATTGGGAAGCTCCATGCCCAGAACTGTCATGGCCGAAAGTGAGTGAAGATGATGCAAAACACATGGCTAAACACAAGAGTAGCTGATTAATAATTCTTTCACACACCGATAACAGAGTGATAAGTTTATCTTTTCGTTTACTTTGCATTTGAAGTATTTTATTATATTTTATAAACAATTTTTCGATCATGGTTTCAATTTCAATTTCGTTTCGAGTGTCTTTCAGTTACGTATTTTCATTTTAGTTACGTATTTTTGATTTATTTTTGTGGAAAATGATTCTTGATCCTTTTTCTTGTCTGTTTGTACAGTTGTACGCAGTTTAACTTTGAGGAATGGTTTTGAATTAATTATTCTTCAGGCCCAAAATCTTCAAAAACAAAGCAGCCAGACAGCTAATTTACTCCACGGCTCACTCCTGCCCAGAACTATCATGGCTCAATTTGCCTCACTTTTTGCCGCTGTTAACAATAGGATTCGGAGTCTATCTTTAATATACGTCATTGGATAGCATATAACCAACACCACGGATTATTTATTACAAAGATGCGACATTCAATTGTTAGGAGTGAAACTGGAGAGCTCATTGTTTTGACTTCATTTATTGTAGCAATGCCCCTGACATTCGCTAGGAGCGCTACAATCGATGACTATACTAAATTATCCTATTTAATAAAAACCATGAGTTATGCAGTTTCAACCACATAAAAAAGTATAACACGTCTTTTTGGAAATTTACATACGGATTTCTTTAGATGTCTAATCTAAATACATGTAAGAACGATTATTCTCAAACAGCGCACCCAACAAAAGTCGGGCATTGCTACAATCGATGACGTCAAAACAATGAGCCATCCAGTTTTCAATTTAACAATTGAACTAACAATTGAATGTCGCATCTGTGTAATAAATAATCTGTGCCAACCAATGACGTATATTAAAGATAGACTCCGAATCCTATTTTTCTAACTTGAAGCAAATTGGGAAGCTCCATGCCCAGAACTGTCATGGCCGAAAGTGAGTGAAGATAATGCAAAAGACATGGCTAAACAGAAGAGTAACTGATTAATAATTCTTTCACACGCCGATCACAGAGTGATAAGTTTATCTTTTCGTTTACTTTGTATTTGAAGTAGTTTAATATATTTTATAAACAATTTTTCGATCATGGTTTCAATTTTAATTTCGTTTCGACTGTCTCTCAGTTACGTATTTTCATTTTAGTTACGTATTTTTGATTTATTTTTATGGAAAATGATTCCTGATCCTTTTTCTTGTTTGTTTGTGCAGTTTAACTTTGAGGAATGGCTTTGAATTAATTATTTCTCGGGCCCAAAGTCTTCAAAAACAAAGCAGCCAGACAGCTGATTACTCCACGGCTCACTCCTGCCCAGAACTATCATGGCTCAATTTGCTTCACTTTTTGCCGCTGTTAACAATAGAATTCGGAGTCTATCTTTAATATACGTCATTGGTGCCAACACCTCTTAGAAAGAAAGCCTCACAACTGAAACGTCTTATATTGTTACATGATCATAATTCGACCATTGTTGATCGTATTTCTACCAATAAGCCCGAAATTGTCCCTACCGTAGCTAATGTCCATACCGTACACAATGTATGATTTTTCCGTGAGCAGACTTTCTCTCTCGGCAGTATTGATATAGCACCCCGATGGTCAGGTGACTTTTCCGCTTCCAGGCCTTGATATCTCGTAGGCCTCACGTCTGTTTTATCGCTTCATGTTCACCTTTAAACACCTCTTTCTTACTTGTAGTCGTCAAACTTTCTGATGATTGGGTAAGAGAAATTCCCGATCTGTAAACGGGTGCCCGCCGTACCACTGGGCTTTCCGTCTTGACTATCTGGTGGTCATAAATAATCAATGTAAATTGGGGCTGAATCTCCAGATATCAGGTAATGATATTTTTTGAAAAAAAAAAATGGAAGGAAAATTTCTGCGACCTGGATTCGAACCAGGAACCTAGAGTGTCATATGCTCGACGCCTCTACCAATTGGGCTATCGCAGACAAACGTACAGCCATGCTTTCACTAAGTGTCTTAAAGACAACCAAGTTGTCAGGTGGAAAGCCCAATGAGAGGCGGGCACCCGGGTCACAGGTCGAGAATTTCTCCTCTGCAACCATCAGAAAGTTTGATGCAGTTTGCCAGATCGTGGGAATTTTAGTTAAAAATTTCGGCAAAAGGGAAAAAGGGATTTTTTTTTTATAAAACGTCGATTTGTGGGAATTTTCGACATAACACAAACGAAATTGATAAATCGCGTATATGTGTTTTGTTCATGTTTTTTCCTGGCGGAACACAAAAATTTGCTTTCTCACGTGACGATCACGTAACAGCAAAGCTTGCAACAACTGCTTTAAGGCGGATGCATGTGCATTAGATCTGCTCGTCTAAACAGCCACCACTCAGCTAGCAGATCGCATATACAGATCAGCTACCTGATTGGTTACTGCGCTGACGAATACGCACCAGTCACTGACAGACAAGCAATATCATCAAGGCATCAGCAATCAAGAAAAGCATGTGCATTTAAGCTGCTTTAAATTATGGTGATTTTTATCTGCATTGCCATACACTCAAGCTTCAGGATTCTTTATAATAAGGTAAGAAATTGATTATATAACTTCATTATTTTTGAGGGTGGTTAAATATTATTTTTATGTTATTAAAACCAATATATTTTAGCGATGTTGTCTTTCACTCCTTTCGAAACTGAAACTGGGAACAGGAAGTGGGGAAACTAGTGGAAATTGTGGGGATTTTTGCCAATAGGGGAAAATATCTTCGCATTGAATGATGGGTACAGCTGCCATTTTTTGAGGGCAAGAGGAAGGCAATCCTATACTGCTTGTCATCGAAGTGCGCCGTTTTTGCGCGACTTATTATTGTATAACGATGATAACGAGTTGTTACGTGTTTGGATGTATTGTATAACAATGGGATAAGTTCAGAAGAGCCATGGCAGCCATGGGTCTCGATGCCCTCAAAAGATGGCGGCTATTCAATGTTTATGTTTTGATATTTCTCCCTATAGTTAATTGTGGGAAATTGTTTTTTGAAAAAAATGGAAGGAAAAATTCGAACCAGGAACCTCGAGAGTCATATGCTCGACCGCCTCTACCAATTGGGCTATCGCAGACACCCGTACAGCCAAGTGTCGGCGGGTACCCGCCTCCCATTGGGCTTTCCACCTTGACAACGTGGTTGTCTTTAAGAAACTTAGTCACATGATGGCTGTACGGGTGTCTTTGATAGCCAAATTGGTAGATGTCACGTGGATGTAAGCAGAGTTGAAGAAAATAGCGAGAACGTACGATAGAAAATAAATATTATTTTTATTCGGAATTTTCAACTAAAAATTAAGGCTAAATGTTTATTTATATATATATATACTCAAGCTGCGGTATACAATATATCTTGGTTTACTAGCATTTAAGTCCAATTTCGGGTTGCAGTGGAAGTATAGAATTGTTCTTGTCGACCACCCGATGGCGCTTCGAATTGGAGAGGCAGGTATGAAACTATTGAAAGCCTGGAGTAACTTGAAACAAATGATGGATGATAGTAGCGTAAGCACCGAGGCGAGGTTAACTCGGCGGCATACCTACTATGTAACGAACTATTGGAATGGAAGCAAATGAAAACGTTCTATGTAGAACGGCGAAAGTTCAGTCCAGGAAAGTTACTTGAGAAACGCTAGATGAACGTCGACTATCGTAGCAGGTAAGTATTAGAAGATAGGCGTCGACCTACGACGTCTATTCATCAATAGCAATTGACTTGATGCGTAGAGGGCGCAATGGACGAACGATGATGGGGATCACTAAACTTGTGCAGCGATCACTCGGAAGATTCGGCGCACATAAAAAGGCGATTTGAAGCTACAGGAAAATACACATGTCGACACATAGGACACTCGTCGTGATTTCCTAGCACAATACAATCCACCATTTAGATATCCCTTCTTACAGCTTGTCAGCACCGGGGCACCACAACATTGAGATCACTAGGGCACCTTCTCATTCAATACCTTATGCACTAAAACACTTCTTTATCTTAGGCCTTGTATTAGGAATGACTGAAGCAAACACTGCTAGGGCGTGTCACACACGCTCGCTCTGGGCAATAATCTCAAAACCAGAAACGCTTGACAGACGCACATACATAAAGCTATTTTAAACGTCGCACTGGAATAGCAAGCATTACATGTGAGACACACATCACTGTAATGACAAAAATAATAACGCTGATGGATGCTGAGACACACTCATAAAAATCCATAGACACACACATGAAATAAAGCACCCATAACCACTCAATGGCTAACTCTATTATTAGCAACTATGCACTTCACTAGAACAGCAATGCACACACTTAGCACAATCGCTGAACACGTTCCTACGATTGCTGGATCCTTCCTCTGGAAAAATCATCTGCCACTACCTTAACGCCTCCCGTCGATTCATCCTGAGATCGAAGCGGAAACTTGCGTTGCTGCGTTTCGGAATCCAATATAGGAGATATTAAAGTTACGAAATATCTCTATAGAGCCGGTAATTTTACTTGACGCCCATCACACAAAGCCAGGCTCATCTGCCGAAAAGAAAACGCCGTCCTCGGCGTTCACGATGATCACAATGTCCCCGTTAAATAACGTTAATGTGCACCAGAATTATTAATAGATCACGTGACTAGTGGCCTGCTGCCCCGTGAACACTCCGCCGATGCCGTCAGTCAAATAAGAGTTCCAAGACCAAGGGAAGACGCCCAGTACCGGAATATTCTCGTCCTCCTCAATGGCGTCGAACGGAAAAGCAGCTCGTATTAAACTCCTCCAAGCTGAGCATATCGCTATCTCAGTTACCGTAACATTAGAGAATGTGTTACTGGTAACTGAAATACGATTCAGTACAAAGTCTAATGTCCTACCGTGAATTGTTGAGTCGCTGGCTCCTTGGCGACCTCTGCTTGCTGGCGGCGGACTTTCCTCCTCCCCGGCTCCGTTCGGAGAGACGCCCGTCGAGGCTTCGTAGCACTCCGCCTCTACGTCGCCGTCTGCGGCTTCACTATCCGAGTCGTTGACGAGCTCCTGCGGTATCCGAGCTAGTACGCTCACCCAATCCTCGTTCTTACACGCTCGGCTTGAAGTTTGGCGCTTTGCGACGTCGTCCCGCTGTCGGTAATGGGCGGCCGGGTCGCTGGCGACGAACGACGTTTCGTTCGGAACTACACGAGGCGGCGGGTTTGCCTTCGTTCTCCCGCTCGACGAATTCTCCTCTACTTCGTCCGCTCGTAAGTATTCCGTCTCTTTACTGTCGTTTTCCGTCGGATTCCTTGCCAATGAAATCACAGGAGCACTCCGACACGTCCGCTCTGGGTGCCGCCATCTTGACCTTCCTTCCTTCTTCCTTCCTCTTTCCCATCGTGCTTTTGGAGTGGCTCTCATCGACTTCCTTCCTGTCTCCGCGTCGACGTCACCTTTCAGTTTCGGAAGTCGTCCACTCCGCTGAAAACCACGTGACAGTAGAGGCGTCGAGCATGTGATACTCGTGTTTCCTGGTTCGAATCCACATCGCACCTGGATTTTTCCTTCAATTTTTTAAAAATAGAATCGTCACTAGGATAGATTTTAGGCCAAACGTCCCGAAGCTCTGGAATCGTCATCCTATGCTTTCCATCTTTTAGCAATTCAGTGTTGTTATACAACCCTAGCGTCAATGAACTTCGGACACCTACAGAATTTTGGATAAGTAAAACGAAACTAATTGTAAACAAATGAAAATTACTTTATTGAGTGCACAGAGCTTTAGTACAACTGTGATATAGCATTTTAACATAAAAAACGAGAAAATTAAATAAGCGACTTTTTGTAATGTTCCGTTTTCAACACGTTTACTGCACATTACCACTGAGTGGCGTCACCTTTCCAACGAATGACACTCCGAAGTCGTTGAGGCATGCTGGACACTAACTTCTGCGTTGTTTTTACTGGAATTTTGTCCCACTCTTCGGAAATACACGCCCGCAACTGCTGCAGTGTTCGAGGCTTTCGCTGTCTGACTTTTCGCTTTAAAATGCGCCATACATTTTCAATGGGTGACAGATCTCGGCTGCAGGCAGGCCAGTCAAGCACCCTGAAACGCTGCTGTTGTAGCCAAGCCTTAGTGTTCCGAACAGCATATGAGGCTTCGCGTTGTCCTCCTGCTGAAATATGCTTGGTCTTCTATTGAACAACTTTTGGCGGGATGAATGCAGATGCTGTTGAAGAATGTTTATATAGGCAGCAGAGTTAATAGTGCCCTCGCAAAAGTGAAGCGATCCTGTCCCGGCTGCACTCATGCAGCCCCACACCATCAGCGATGCAGGCTTCTGAACTGTCCTCTGGTAACAGTCGGGATGATTATTTTCGTGCTTGGTCCTTAGCACCTTGCGACCATTGTTGCCATACATCACTGCAAAGGTGGACTCGTCGGACCACAGAACACTATTCCACTGAGCAAGGGTCCACTTCAGATGGGTTCTGGCGCATGCTACCCGGCGACGCTTAACTACAGTGCTCATAAATGGCTTCCTCTTTGTAGCGTATAAGTAATGGTTGCATCTTCTGATGTAACGGCGGACTGTGCCTTCGGATATGTGTATATGAAAATATCCTCGAGCCCAAACAGTCATTTCACTTATGGGAGCATGCCTGTTTTTCACAATGTAACGTCGAAATACTCGTAGGTCCAAAACATTCAATAATCGCTGCTTGCCTGGTGCAGTCCCTGGTTCTGTTTTCCCGACTTCTCTGAAACGCTTGATGATCCCATTAACAGTAGAGAGAGAGTGGAACTGATAATTCATGGGCAATAGCTCGCTGGGATTTGTTATTCTGGAACTGCTGTATAATTTTTTGCCGTATACACGTTTCTACTGGCCTGCCACGTCCCATGGTTCAAAACAACACGAATACTGTGCTCTGTCGCGTGGACTGTGATCTGATGCAAAGCATTCTGGGCGTTTCTACAGCCTTCAGGAAAGTTCTATATGCTGGCGATCCCTTGTGTACGAAGTTCTTTGAAACCTGTTGACAACGCAATTTTACATAAATTTGAATAATTTATTTCACACCATTAGATCGATTCTAAATCGATGTTGATATTGTTCCATATACTCAGTAAATCTATTTACATTAGCCTGCAATCCTCTGTATGCTCTTTTCACTGTGTTTTTAGCCAAATTACTTGGTGTCCGAAGTTTATTGACGCTAGGTTTGTACCAGAAAAAAATTATAAACAGTGTATATTCTAAAAATTGATTTCACAAGCTCGAAAACACGTTAAATCAATTTAACTGGAACATTACAGGACGATTAGATATTAAAAGGAAACGTGCAAATATGAGTAAACTGGATCTCTAACTGAACCCTTATTAAAATTTAAATTGTGGAATTTTACAGTTCGCTCATCAACTCCCTTGATCATAAATTCGAGTTTCGCAAAGCGTGCTGCTTTTGATAATGAAACTGATACATTTTGTATCGATTTAATAACTTTCAATTAATCATAATATGTAAATTTACCATTTTATCACTAAGTGAAGTAGTCATTTGGCGGTTATTTAATTTGCTTTATATCTTTCTCTCTTTAAGCAAAAAAAAAACAAAAACCTCTCTGCTAATAAAATGTTCGTTTTATGCCTATTTAAAGAGGTCCACTTCCAATGAAATGCCCTTTTAAGGATGAGAGCGACTTTAGATTTATACCTGTCATAAAAACAGGGATTAAGGAAGAAGGAGCTTTTTCAAAATCTGTCGCCTTTTTATGTAACTCGGCGTTAAAATACAACTACCTATACACATCATCATCATCACCATCGCCATCAATCATCCGAAAACGAATAATCCGCCATAAATGTTCCGTTAATGCCTCATCTCACTGGCAAAAAAGTTTAAAATTATTTCTGGCGAAATGATAATAAACGCACAGAATGCCAGGTGCGCTTTTAGAATATTTAATTGCGATTTAATTATTCATTAACATAAATGCCTATCTCTATTACTCCAGCTCTTAATATAGTGATAAAGTCCTATTAGAAGTTTAATACTCATAAAATGTGAGTATGCCCGTCGAAACAGAGGGATAAATCAGATCTCACATTTTTAAAACATCTTTTTCTGGTTTAGAATTCAAGACGAATGACATCAATTTTGAATATGAAATAAAATATTCTTATTTATACAGGGTCGTGTCACTGATTTATGACCACCTGCCTAATAACCCGAATAGCCTCATTTTGCAGCTAGCCAAAACAGAAGCTAGGCGACGGGGCATGATTCAATGAGCGCTTGGAAGGTGGGAAAAGGAATCTGTGTCCATGCGAACAGCAGAGCATCACGTAACTCATGAACATTCCGGGGTGGAGGGCAGCGTTGCCAGATTGGGCTACAAGTAGCGAATTGGGCTACTTTTGAAAGCCTGGCGCTACTAAAATTTGAAGTTTGTGATTTGCGACTTTTTGGGCTACTTTTATAGAAGACTTGGGCTATTAAATGGAACTTTGGGCTACTTAAAAAAGTATTTTTATTTAAGCGTCAAATGACCAATTTAAGTCTATGCTCAAGGGGAGTATACCCATAACCCGCGAATTCCCAGCATGTATGAAC
This sequence comes from Rhysida immarginata, assembly GCA_023313115.1. Taxonomy (NCBI): domain Eukaryota; kingdom Metazoa; phylum Arthropoda; class Chilopoda; order Scolopendromorpha; family Scolopendridae; genus Rhysida; species Rhysida immarginata. Next base: position 13,877 of record JAHWFO010082738.1, read on the forward strand.
TCTTCCTGGCAGCTCCGTAGATATAAATATTAATAGGGCTATAGAGTGTATAGTTTCCAATTGTCCTGGATGGATGAGCTTCCATTTCACCTCCAAATAATTAAGTGTTAACTAGGCTATCTGTTCTCAAGAGGGTATGAACCCCCAGGTTAGCAAAATCTTCCAAAGGGTTCGCTAAAACCTTTCCGTAATGGTGGATTATTGTATTGTATGCATGTACACTATATGATCAAAAATATCCGGACACCCCTCACAGATCATCGATTGGCCCAATGTCACATGATAATGACTTGCACATCATTTAAATAGCTTCCCACACCTTCAGACACAACTCTGCTTGGACATTGGCCAGAATGGGTCGTTCGGCAGAGCTCAGTGAGTTCCAACGTGGAACCATCGTTGGATGTCACCTATGCGGCAAGTCCGTGCGTGACATTTCCAGCCTTCTTCAGATACCCAAGTCAACAGTAGGCGATGTCATTATGAAATGGAAGACCCGGGGATCAACAACAGTTCAACAACGAACCGGTAGACCCAAGAAACTAACGGACAGAGACCGTCGAGTGCTTCGTCGTGTCACCCGCAGCAACCGGAAGTCCTCGGCGGAAAAAATTGCCACAGAGTTTCGAAACGCCTCTGCAAATGATGCCAGTACCATGACAATTCGTCGGGAACTGCACACGATGGGATTCCATGGCCGTGCTGCTGCCCACAAGCCCCACATCAGCAGGGTCAACGCCAAGCGACGTCTGGAGTGGTGCAAAGCCCACAGAAACTGGACAATGGACCAATGGAAACGTGTAATGTGGACAGACGAATCTCGCTACACACTCTGGCAATCCGATGGACGAGTTTGGGTTTGGCGCATACCTGGAGAACGCTTCTTACCTGAGTGCACAGAGCCCACAGTCAAGTTCGGAGGAGGAGGAGTCATGGTGTGGAGCTCATTTTCATGGTACGGACTGGGCCAGCTCGTTCTTGCGCAAGGAATCATGAACTCCGACCGTTATCTGAGTGTTTTGGACAACTGTGCACTTCCAACGTTGTGGCAATTTTTCGGAAACGGGCCATTTCTCTACCAACACGACAATGCTCCGTGCCACAATGCGAGGCGTGTACAGCAGTGGTTTGCGGACTCAGGGGTCGAAGAAATGGGTTGGCCGGCACAAAGTCCCGACCTCAATCCTATAGAGAGTCTGTGGGATGAATTGGAAAGACGCTTGCGGGCCAGATCACATCGGCCAACTTCTGTACCTGAACTGATTCTCGCTCTGAGTCGAAAACGTTTCGCAACTGTGTTAACAATCAAATGCTCCCTCAATGCCCAGAAAGGCTGCATGGGCTATTTCTGTGTGAGACAGGGTTTTCTCTATCCTTACCAGAAGGTGATGTAGAGCAATCTCTGTTGATGTACCCGATTGATATGGAAATTGGTTAGCAGTTAGATTAAAAATGTGCAACTTTCGCCGCACAGAGATGGCGCATACCACCCGCTTTCTTAAATACGCTCTGTACAGCGCCACCTGTCGGCAACATTTATAACCAATTTATAAGTAAATTTGAAACTTCCGTATCAGATTTTTAGACTTTCGAAATAAATTTACCACTTATTTCATTCTTCTATGGATCTCCATTTCCGAGACATTTACTGTTGAAATCAGGGAGTCTTTTATTGTTCATCCTTTAGCTTTTATAATTATAATCAATGTGTATATAAACCCAAATTACATTCGAGTTCCTTCTGACATCCATTATTAAACTTGTAATAAGGTGCGGTGTCAGGTTACTGCCATGAATTTAATAACATTAAATTCGTTTGTAATCTCCACGCTTGTCACACTTGCATTTCATGAACAACACACTTAAATTTTTACTCAAAGTAGCCGAAGCATCTACTTGACCTCTTGGTCAAAACAATTTCATATTCTTGTCAGAGCTATCAAGCCTTAAGTTAAATACTGGCCAGGCTTTTAATTAAGACTTTCAAAGGCCTTTAATAATTTTCATAACCAAGGACGGATGACATTGCACATTTGTTCTAGGAAATGGTGCGAAATGGCGGGGACCCCTTTATAGAGGACAGAGCGTGGTAGGAAAAGGTCGATCACCTCATTCGAAATATTAGACAACGGACGGGCCGACAGCGGGTAATGGAAATTTCTAGAGCCACTCGCCGCATGACGGTATTGAGCAATCGAACCTGTTCGCTCTTCCACAGAAAATGAGCTGAAAATTGGAATGGCTGGCTATGTATTTGATATTGATAACGACAAACTTTCCCCTTTAATTTAAAAATATCCTGATCGGGCATTCATTTCCGGACGGATCTTCGTAATGGATTCCCTGGATGATAGGCACCATGTAAAAACATTACTATGGTCTTATAAGATCAAAGATGGGCCGAATAAAAAACGGAAATAGTAAATATGTTTGAAGGTATTCACAGAGAGCATATTAAATGAGTTTCCGCCGAAAACAGCGATTATAGAAAGAGAGCGGAAAAGAATTTTTCACGCCTTGCTTTTTCAAGTCGAAATGTCGCATTCTCTTTATCACTCAAATTTACTTTTAGTGATAAGTAAAAGATACGAGGGAAATAAAAATTCTAGCTGATAGATTCGGAAGAAATATGAAAAAATTTGCATATACAAAAATAAAAAAAAAAAACTGTTAGTGCAGTTATGTAGCAACGAGCACGTGCCGTATTTCATAGTACTGTTAAAATTGATGTTCGACGCCAATTAAGGAGTCACGTGGTTTTTAGAGAGTAAAAATGTCAATGAGAAATTTGTAATGTTTGTTGTGGAATTTGGAAAGGCAGCATTTTTGGACCAGTGTTTTTCCATCAAAATCTAAATGAAGTTTTTGAATGGGCATGTGATCTACCAATAGCAGAACGGAGAAATGTTTGGTTTCAGCATGAAGGTGCACCAGCTCACAAGGTGCGAGCATCATCTGGTCTACAGACAGCAACTTTTGGGAACAACTGGACTGGACAGTTCGGACCAATAAGGTGCCCTCAAAGATCACCAGACTTAACTTTTTCTTCATTTCTTTTAGTGAGGTTACATGAAGCAAATTAAACAAATTGTTTATGCCTCTCCGCATTCAATACTGGAATCCATGTTGTCAGAGCTGAAATGTATTATGTATGCTAATTTCCACAAACGACTTTTCTTATGTATTACATTCGATGGACATCAAGTTGAACATTTTCTGGGATTTGACTTGTCGTTGTAACTTTTTATTTGTACTAAGCTTTACAGTATTTAAAAGTCATGAAATTCAGATAAAGCTATTTTGGGATGATGATTTTTCAAACTAATTCGACCCCCATGAAATTTGGCACGTGATCATAAGAAGTCATAATTTAGGGCTTATTACAAGGCCGTACCCAAAATTTTATTTCGGAGGGGGGGGGGGGCTGAGGGGGCTGACCCTATTCTTCTAGCGGGGAAAGGGTACCCCCCGAGCAACAGAAATAGTTGACAAAGGGGAAAATTTAGGGGCGGGGGCTGCAGCCCCCTCAGTCCGCCCCCCCTAGTTACGGCCCTGGCTTATTATTAGGATAGAAATGCGATTAACAGTAACTTTCTATGATGATCACGTTTCAGTGAGGAAATGGAATCAGTTGCCCAAAGATTTACGAATTTAGCCCTGCAGTGTAATAATAAATTGTGTTATTATTCATGTTCTAATTTTAAGGTTAATTTGAAACAATATGTATTATTAAATTGTTAATTCTTTTGTTTTATGTTACTGATCTTATGTAATGACTGGTACGGGTCAAAATAAATAATAATCTATCTATATATATAAAGAAGGATGTTTGTGGGTCTGTGGGTCTGTCTGTGGGTGGGTCTGTACGTTTTTTATACAAATCTACAGTTTTATTCCGATCTTGATGAAATTTCGCATACATGACCTTCAAAGCATGAGGAAGGTCACTGTCTACTTCAGATTTCGAAAAAATAATAATTATTGATAAAAAAATCGATATTCATGGTTATAGCAGGGCATATTAATGAGAAATATCGAATGACCAACAATGCAAGACAAAGTTTTTGCAACAATGGTATCAACACGCAATTCACAAACACTCTGCACGGACCAACAATATATATCTCATGACCAACAATGCAAATAAAAGTTTGTGCAACAATAGGTATCAACAATGGTTTCAACAATGGTTTCAACACGCAATTCACCAATAACAATGAGCTCAAAATGATGATGCAATGATAAAGCAGTCCTTTCCAAGAATTATAACAATGCAATATGGATAAGTTTCAATTTGTAACAATGCATAGAATTCCTGTTATTCAGGCTTTTCTTAGAAAAGAGAGTTCTTAGTACTTAACAATTTCTTGAAAATCTTTAAAAATGATCAGTAAATGGAGACAATGGAGAGTTAGCAGACTATTGAGAAAGAGTGGAAAGACGAGAGAGGAAGCACTCCTTTAGCTCCGTGATGTATTGAGCAAATGGGAAGCAAGTAAATAGAAGAATCGGCGAGCGCTAGACTGCACAAAGTGATGAATGGCCAAGATTTGCTTCAACACATCGAGAGAAGAGTGGAAATTGCAACAACACTAAGTATACATCTGAGGTAAGATTACGTGAATAAGAAATTATTGGAGAGGTCCAGCCATTGTGTGCCTTTTTTTCGAATTTTCATTAAGAATTTTTCCTGTATTAATTCTAAGCATTTTCATGGGTTTATTTTTAAGATATTGCAAAATTTAATTTAATTTTTAGAGATTGTTCTGTTTACATCCAAGTGTAATTATCCCGGGCAACGCCGGGTACCTTTGCTAGTCTTCTATATATATAAAGAAGGATGTTTGTGGGTGGGTAGGTGGGTCTGTTTGTCTGTATGTTTTTATACAAATCTACAGTTTTATACCGATCTGGATATAATTTCGCATACATGACCTTCAAAGCATGAGGAAGGTCACTGTCTACCTCAGATTTCGGAAAAATAATAAATATCGATAAAAAATCGATATTCATGGTTATGGCAAGGCATAATAATGAGAAATATCTCCTGACCAACAATGCAAGGCAAAGTTTGTACAACAATAGGTATCAACAATGGTATCAGCACGCAATTCACAAACACACTGCATGAACTAACAATATATATCTCATGACCAACAATGCAAGGCAAAGTTTGTGCAACAATAGGCCCATTGTGTTCGCATCAACAATGGTATCAACGCGCAATTCACCAATAACAATGAGCACAGAATGATGATGTAATGTTAAAGCAATCTTTCCAAGAATTGTAACAATGAACATAAAATGATGATGTAATATGGATAAGTTTCAATTTGTAACAATGCATAGAATTCCTGTTATTCAGACTTTTCTTAGAAAAGAGAGTTCTTAGTACTTAACAATTTCTTGATAATCTTTAAAAATGGTCAGTAACTGGAGATAATGGAGAGTTAGCAGACTATTGAGAAAGAGTGGAAAGACGACAGAGGAAGCACTCCTTTAGCTCCGTGATGTATTGAGCAAATGGGAAGCAAGTAAATAGAAGAATCGGCGACTGCTAGACTGCACAAAGTGATGAATGGCCAAGTTTTGCTTCAACACATCGAGAGAAGAGTGGAAATTGCAACAACACTAAGTATACATTTGAGGTAAGATTACGTGAGTAAGAAATTAACATTGTGAGCCTTTAAAAAGATTTTTTTCGAATTTTCATTAAGAATTTTTACTGTATTAATTCTAAGCATTTTCATGTGTTTATTTTTAAGATATTGCAAAATTTAATTTAATTTTTTGAGATTGTTCTGTTTACATCCAAGTGTAATTATCCCGGGCAACGCCGGGTACCTTTGCTAGTAATAATAATAATAATAATAATAATAATAATAATAATAATAATAATAATAATTAGCAAGACTTTCGAAATCAGAGACGATTTTCAGTTGTCTGCTTTTCATCTGTCGGATGTGACGTTAAATCCGCCTCACGGAGGTGATATCTCGATGAGTTATCTCGAATTTTGAAACAGAAATATCTTGAATCCCTGGCCTATCTCTCGTTGGCCTATGTCTGCCACGTAGCCCACAAGAAAAACAGGCCCTGGCCAACGCCTTCTATAAAGAAAGCCTCCACACTCAAACGTCATGCATTGTTACTTCATCATACTTCGTCCTTCTTTAGTCGGATTTCTACGAATGATAAGCCCTAAATTCGGTCAACTTATGATGATGTAACAATGTATGACGTTTCAATGCTGAGGCTTTCTTTATAGAAGGCGTTACCCTGGCGCGAAAAAAACAGGTAACAATCTACAATACTCATTTCCAAAAATGTTGGGACAGTGCAACATATAAGAAGAACTCCAACACATTTGTTTGGATTATTGTATTGCCGTTTATTTCAACGCATTACAACACATAAACGATAAATTAGGCATGGGATCACATATCTTATATGCTTAAAGAAAGATACAAATGTTTTTCCTGTTTGGCACGTGCAACACACTCCCAAAAAAGTTGGGAAAGCACGGCGTTTAACACGGTGTGGCGTCACCTCTCCTCTTGATGACACACTGTAACCTTCTGGGCATCGATGACACCAATCTTTCTAACACCGTAACCGGAATTCTGTCCCATTCCTGTTGGATATAGGTTTTCAGCTGTTCAATTGTCCGGGGTCGTCGCTGTCGTAGTTTTCGTTTAATAATACGCCAAACGTTTTCTATAGGCCACAGATCCGGGCTGCAAGGGGGCCAATCCAACATACGAATGCGCTGCCGACGTAGCCATGCAGAAGTTATGCGCGCTGCATGCGGTCTGGTGTTGTCTTGTTGAAATATACACTGACGTCGTCCAAACAGGCACCTCTTAGATGGCACCATAGCTTGTTCCAGGATCTGTATATACGCTTCAGCATTGACGGTGCCATTGCAGATGTGCAAGTCTCCCATTCCATGGCCACTAATACAGCCCCAGACCATGACAGACGGTGGTTTCTGTACCGAACGCCTGTAGCACGCGGGAATATCCTTTTCGTCTTTGGTCCGGAGTGTACGGCGTCCATTATTTCCGTAAACAATCGTAAAGGTTGATTCATCGGACCACAATATGTTCTTCCAGCGTGCTTGGGACCAATTGCGATGGGCTCGAGCCCATATCAGACGGCGACGTTGCTGTCGTTTGTTGATGTATGGCTTCCGTTGTGCACAGTATAACTTAAGTTTGCATTTGTGGATGCACCGGCGTACAGTATTCAACGATAATGGCTTCCCGAAGAAATCGCGGGCCCACGTGGCTATGTCCGTAATCGCAGCATTCCTATGCGTGACGCAGTGACGTCGGAGGATCCGAAGAGCTCGAGCATTCAGAATAGGTTTTCTACTTTGGCCTTTCCGAACTGTGATCTCACCACTATCTCGGTAGCGCTTGATAATATTATGTACTGTAGATGATGACAGGTTAAATCTTCTGGCTATTGCACGCTGAGAAACGTTGTTTGTGAATTCTTGAATGATTCGAACACGAAGATCTTCGCTAACTTTCTTGCCTCGACCCATCGTTCCGAATAAGTTACCTGAACGACGGATGGCAACTGTTATTTATACGGAATGTAGTACGACGTCATCATTCTATATTATTCCCGAACAATTCGGAAGGTTCCACTACTAACGGCGCTTTCTACAACGTATGTCCCTACTATTTTGGAACGTGTTGCAACACCCCCATTCAAAATGAACGTCCCGGCCACGATACAAAATGTTTTGGTGCACACAGTATATTTATGTCATTTCATAAACGTATCTGCTATTTTGTATTCGCGAGAAAGTTTTGTTACACCATCCCTTTTTGTTTTTTCTATATATTTTGCACTGTCCCAACTTGTTTGGAAATGAGAATTGTAACTTATATTGTTTCCATTTTGGATTTTAACAATCAGCAATTTTTCGTTTTTTGGAAACAATGAAGATTGGATTGTTGCTTGGACTAAGATGGTCAGGTGACTTTTCCGCGCCAGGGCAACACCTTCTAGAGAGAAGGCCTGCGGACAAAAGGTGTATATATTGTTAAATCATCACCAAGCGGCTATTGTTAATCGTATTTCTACCAATAATAAGCCCTAAATTTGGCCGCTTGATGATGATGTAACAATGTACACACCTTTTGGCCTAGGCCTGTCTTTCTCATTGGCTACGTAGAAGGACTAATTTAAGACTTATTATTGGCAGAAATACGAATAATAACACACTTCTAATGAGGTTGTAACAATGTATGAAGTTTCAATGCACAGGCCTTATCTCTCGGTGGTCTCGATGGTCTTTCTCGTGGACTAGTATTTGGCACGTAGCCAATGAAAAAGACAGGCCCAACACTGAAAAGTCACATGATTGATATAAGCAACAATGTAACCTTCATTGTTTCCAACAAACGAAAATATAGTGATTGTTAAAATACAACATGGAAATAATGAAGGTTACATTGCTGCTTTGACAAAGATGATCATGTGACATTTCAGTGTCGGGGCCTGTCTTTTTCGTTGGCTACGGTTTGGCACGAGCCTACGAGAAATTTAAGGCCTGGAAGCGAAAAAGTCACCTGACCATCGGGGTAGTAGCAACAATCCAATTTCATTGTTTCCAACAAACGGAAAAACACTGATTGTTAACATCCAAGATGGCGACAATGAAAGTTGGATTGTTCTAGCACCCTGATAGTCTGGTGACTTATCTGCTTCCAGGCCTTGAATATCTCGTTGGCCTTGGGTTTGGCAAAGTTGACGTCATAAGCAACGCGCTCTTGCGGCAGTTTTTGACAAAACTCAAAATGAATTTATATTACCGGAAGTGATCCTTAAATTATGTTTTTTTATTAAAAATTAAAGTAAAAAAAAATAAAATTGACGTTAAGTGTCAGTAAAGTATTCAAAACTATATGAATCAACTGTCATTTGCCCTTTAATTCCTTTTTTAGTTCAATTATTGTTGATGTAACTATGAAGTGATTGTGGCCACCTCAAAATGTGTTTGATTGTTATACTCTCTATCCAACAAAAGTTGGACTGGGCGTGTTCAAATTTCCAATTTAAATTGTTAGACATTGTTAATGATACTTTACAACAATGTCTAATAATTGAAATATCAAATTTAACTGGATACCTCCAGTCCAGTTTTCATTTGACAGACTATAGTGACATTCTTTTCTGAATTATGTTCGGATTAAGACATATTTTTTGTCTTTTGGTTATATTTGCTTATCCCATCTTTGAGATTAGCTTTAGAATAGCAACCACTGCGCAAATCTGCCTAGTATTAGCTTTCTTCAAACGAAAAAGCGCGAGATTATGACCACGCTCATACTTTTTCGAAAATAAAGCTGAGGAGTGAGCCTGAGCATGGCGCGAAGGAATGAATTCATATTCAGTCCGTTTTTAAATGAACTACCACAAATATTATTAAGGATGTAAAAGAAATTGTAACAACCAAGTCTCAAGTAGCTCGGAGAAATTTGGAATATGTTGATCGAATCAAACTGTTGCCTTGATTCATAGTTTTCAGGATGAAAATTACAAATTTTCATGAGATAAATACAAAATAAATTGTGAATGCTTAAGACCAGGAATGCTTAATAAATATTATTATGACTGTTATTACGTAGAAGAATTATAAACGAGCATGAAATTAATATTATAAACGTATAAAATCATTTATTTTCATTCGTTTTCTCATTAGATCTACACTTATACACATATGCTTATGACAAGGTGGTCGTGAGATATCTAGCCATGTTCTGCACCTAAAATAAACACAAGTTTCCTCATACGTTTTGTAGACATTGCATTCCTTAAAGGAGTAAACAGCTCGTGAACTTTGGTTAAACTCCGCCAATAACATAAACAAAAGTTCTGGAGCTGTTTACTCCTTTAAGGAATCCAATTTCGAAATAACATATTAGGAATCTTCTGTTTATTTTAAAGTGCAGAACATCGCTAGGTATCTCACGACATCCTTTTCAAAAGCAACTTGTAGATCACTTATAGATTACATACCACGTAAGCTTAAGCTTATTAGCATTGAAAAGGCCAATTATACTGTAATGGTAACATTAATGATACCATTCCAACACGTACTAGTAAACCAATATCGAGTATCATTAATTATTCGTTATAATCATGCATGACGCGTCATTACGAGTTATTTTTGGATTGAAAAATACTAATGGTACCATAGAGCACGTGCTACTAAACAAGTTTCTACTATCCTTAATTACACGTTATATGCATGTACGACACATCATTACGAGATGTTTGATATATTACATGCCATGTCTCCGCATTGAAAGTTTCCAATGGTACCCTTTTATACCACGGAACGCGTATTGAAAGTTAACTCTAGAAACTAAAAATAATGTATTGTAAATAGACGTTGTTCTAATAACTTAATATCCGTACAAAGTGTGCAGAAACAATGAATTTATTAACGCCATTTATTTTTTAACGGAGAAAATATAGTCGCTGTGTGAAAAATTTACCATAGCCAAAAAAAAAAAAAAGGCTACGTATATGCCATGGATGAAAAAAACAGGATGGATGACTCCTATGGTCGAGCGTGAGTTTTTTTTCAGTGGCGCCCTCTGGATTTTTGCGTGAACAACATGGTTTCTTAAGGGACGCGTTGGTGGCGCTCAAAGCAGCTCATGAGCGATCTACTCATTTCATATCGTTGATTCATCCCGATTCCGGTGTTCCATTGACTGAGGACTGCCGATTGACGACTACGGATATTAAAGACCAGACGATCATATCGAGTCCCGGAACTAATCCAATGTCGACTATCATTAATTACTCGTTATATTCATTCATGATACCCCGTGACGAGATGTTTGATATATTACATGCCATGTCTTTGCATTGAAAGTTTCCAATGGTACCCTTTTATACCATGGAACACGTATTACTAATCCAATGTCGACTATCATTAATTACTTGTTATATTCCTGCAGGATTGTGGGTGAACCGCTCAGCGGAATTTGGTGACCTTTTTTTGTTTTGTTTGGAATTTGCCGTTGAACAAATGTGCAATTAAAATTTTTTTGTATATCTCTTCGTTGGAGATAGAATTTGGATGTGTCCTAATTTGTATATCTGAGATGATGATTCCCTGATTGCAGATAGAGCACTCTCAAGTTCCTATTTATTTCCTGTAATAGAATTTGCGTAACTACACTGGTATACAAGATAGGAAGGTGTCCAACGACTTTTGACTCACCCTGTATTAAATGCCGTATGTTAGCACACAGTGCACACATTCCGGATATCTCACCCTAGAACTTTGTTCGTGTCTGACCCATATTTATCGATTGGCGAAAACTGAATGTGAAAAAGTTAATTCGTTTTCAAGTTATCATACAAGACAAATTCACTCCCCAGCAAAAATTTTGTATGCGGTGCGCCTATAGAAGTTTTCATATCAAAAATTTCAGTTCCTTCTTCATTCATGGTCATTACTTCAAATTCATTGTCAAATGAGATATTATTTTCATTGTATGAATTGCAAAAAACATAATCAGACATCGGCGCATATAAATATAGATTGTTTATTTCGCCTGCACACACATATAGATAAAATGTTATTATTTGATTACTTGACGTAGACATAAATATATAAAAATATAACAAATAATATAAGCAAAATATGAAAATATAAAAATTAATAAAATAATTACATTCCAATAAAATTTTAATTAATTTCTATTAATAAAATTTATTATACAAGGTGTTTTTGAATTGAGTACAGATTTTTTGGGAGATGATAGAAAAGGTCCTTAGAAGTATTTTTTGTCATATGAATATGGGGTCCCCGTAGCTCCGTTTACTTACAATACTGCATTGAACAATCAAATGACACCGG
>JAHWFO010082738.1:35775-127994 GCA_023313115.1 Rhysida immarginata
CATGATAGTCGAGGTTCCTGGTTCGAATCCGGGTCGCAGAATTTTTCATTCCATTTTTCAATTGAAAACTCATCCTAGTTTTAGTTCGGTTATCCCTCATAGGCTTTATATACAAAACGGTTAGCCGAACTAATTCTCGAATCCATCGGGTTGCGGCATCGAATCCCGTTGTGCATATGAATGTTTAAGGATTGATATTATTGGAAAAAGTTACCTTATCATTACATTATCATTAACTAATGCTGGGAGCACATTTTTATAGAAAAGTGGTTATGTGATCGATTTGTACAGATGTTCGTTCGTCTGTAGACACTATTCCAACAATGCCCTGCGTTACAATTGGGAGAGTGAATTGCTGGAAGAGACGAAACATCCTTGCATTGGAGATAAAAATATAAAATAAAAATTTTAAAGCACACACTTTTACCTTAAAAATTCCAGTAAAAAGTAAAAAACTCTAATTTGAAAAAAGGTAAATTTTATTTATGTAGTATTTACTTTTTAAAATTTATTATCAAACGCGCAACCGCACTTTTACCTTTTTTTAAAAAAACTAGATTTTTTACAAAATGTAAAACTGTGTATTTTAAAATTTTTATTTTATATTTTATTTTATTCTTTTCAGTCTTTATTTAAAAAAATAAGCTTTTATATGATAACTACAAAACCCCCCAAAAAAAACCTTGGAAATCTGCCAGTTTGATCTCGGAAAGCGTTTACAATACACTACGCTGGCTACTCATAAACAATGCTCTCCACAATCAACAACTTTACTAGCATTGATGATCAAATTAACAACAATTACATACGACAATAACAACGATAACAATAAACAACAATACAGGCAGTCGTTACTTCATGTTTGCACTGTAATGTATACATTTTAATCTTAAATATTAAATAACTTACAAATAAATGAAAGACTAGTGAAACAAACGATTGAAACATGCATTGTCATCGATTAGACGCCGTTGGGGAAACTTGCAGAGCTGTAGGTATTCAGGAAGTGAGCAAATCATTGATTACAAAATTTGCGCACAAACACACAAACAAGTGAAGTTCAATAAAAGTGTGTAAAAACATGTTTCTCGATGGTTGTGGCTTTAAACGATGTTGAGATGGTGTGCGAGCAGGATGCATGTGATTGACGATTATAGAAAGTGGAGATCGGTGCCTAAACCAAAAGGATTTCTTTATTCGTAAGGAGCTTATTAGGAGCTTTAGCATAACAGCTACTTATTAGAATGCGCCCTTGGTCTGTACGTTTATCCGGCCGCCGTTTGCACGATAACTTGAAAACGGATTAACTTTTTCAAATTCTGTTTTCAGAAATATGACCATCAAAGTTTTAGCTCGGCCGTATCAACTTTTCAGAATTTTTCGTGGACCCCTTCAAGTCGAATTCACGGACTAAAACAGTAAGAGTAAAGAAGTCAAAGATACAGGCATGTCATATAACAATCGATTTGTCAAGAAGGAATACATTGTTACTTTCTGTTCATCTTTTAAGCATTATTGACATCGGCGCGCGCACGTGAAATCGCTTTGTCGACACACGATTGCTCAAGTGCTCATAATCTATATTATTAAGTAGCGGAAGAATGGAGTTACTTATTGGTTTTATAATGTCTTAACTGTGTACCCCTTCATAATTTCTACTTTTTTGAGGTAGAAGGTTGAAATTCGGAATGTAGCTTCCTATGGGCATGTCCATCTGCACTATTTAGTTTGGTTTTGATTAGTACACTGGGGTCGGAATTACGGGGGTGGGATTCAGAGAGGACGACATATCTATGTGCTATTAAGGTACGTAAAGGCGTGAAATTCAGTATCCAGATTCCTCTAGGCAAGATCTACAGTACTATGAAGTTTAGGCCCAGGTGTTTCATTGGAGTCGGATTTGCGGGGGCGGTAGTCACGTCGTCTTTAGAACTATGCCAACATAAGGCTTGTGATATATCATACGTTTAGAAATGATGAAAAAGGAAAGAAAATACGAGCTATTTTACATTTTCTACATTTTACGTTCAAGAAAATTAATTGTTGATTAAAAAACATGGGGAGAGGTAAAAAGTGCAGATAAAGGGGTGGAAATAGATGACTTCAGAATCTGATACTTGCCTTACCCTACTCGGGAGGGGGAGGGGAGATTAATTTTTTAATAAATGTATAAATGTATTTCTCTTTCACTATTAGAGCTCCTACTTGGAATGTTTACAAGATTTTATTTTATACACGATTTGAATCACCCTTCATCATTTCTACATTTTTTTGAGGAAGAAGATTAAAATTCGGAATGTGGCTTACTATGGGCATGTGCCTTCACTATTTAGTTTGGTTTTGATTAGCCCACTAAGATCGGAGTTTTGGGGGTGAAAATTAGAGTGGACGAAAAGGTCTAGATGTATTTATGCATATAAAGGAGTGAAATTCGGTATGCATGATCCTATAATCAAGATCTCCATTATATGAAGATTTTTTTTTCCCGAGGTATCCATGCCTTCCCGACTCGGTGGCGGAAATGCATCGAAATGATGGGGACTACATTGAAAAATAGTGTACCAACTCTGTCTGTAATAAAGGAGCTGTAAAAAATACTTCCGATTTTCATTTGACTGACCCTCGTAAGTAGAATAAGAATGGAGCTACTTATTGGTTTTATAACGTCAGTCCGTCCCCTTCATAATTTCTACATTTTTTTGAGGTAGAAGGTTGAAATTCGGAATGTAACTTACTATGGGCATGTCCATCTGCACTATTTAGTTTGGTTCTGATTGGTACACGGGGGTCGGAATTCCAGGGGTAGAATTCAGAGAGGGCAACATATCTATGTGCTATTTAGGTACGTAAAGGCGTAAAATCCAGTATCCAGATGCGTCTAGGCAAGATCTACATTACTATGAAGTTTAGGCCCAATTGTTCCAGTGGGATCGGATTTGCTGGGATGGAAGTCACTTGGACCTTAGAACTATGGCAACAAATGACATGTGATATATCATACGTTCGGAAATGATGAGAAAGGAAAGAAGGCACGAGGTTTTTTACATATTAGGTTCGAGAAAATCAGTTTATTGATTAAAAAAAAACTTGGCGAGAGGTAAAAGTGCAGATGAAGGGGTAAATATAGATGACTTTCCTTATCCTACTCGGGAGGCGGGGGATTAATTTTTTTAATAAACGTATAAATGTATTTCTGCTTCACTGCTAAAGCTCCTCCTTGGAATATTTACAAGATTTTATTATTTAATAAAATAACTTTAAGCAAATTAACTTTTTCATTGTCTATTTGTACCAATCCATAGATATGGAACATGGCACGAACAAGTCCGAAGGTGAGATCAAAAACAGTTCTCCACCCGGCCTATGGTGATGGTCTGTCTGTCTGTCTGCAACTCCAACTCCTCCGAGGTTATGAAAGATTTTCAAAATCTGTTTCCGTCAATCAATGAAAATGGTTCATGGCACGAACAAATCACAAACATTATCTAAATCGTTTCATTGGCACGTGCACAAATGGTACCTCTATTTTCCCATCTAACAATTTTCAATGGGAAGATATATTAAGTAATATATCAAACAAATCGTAATGACGAGATAGAAGCGGTTATTCATTACTATTTTCGTCAGTCGATGAATATGGTACATGGCACGAATCAATCACAAATATTATGTAAATAGGTTCAATAGCACGTGCACAAATGGTGCCTTTACGACCCCACCTAGCAATTTTCAATGGAGAATTAAGTAATATATCAAACAAATCGTAATGACGAGATAGAAGCGGATATAAATTACTGTTTTCGCCAATTGATAAATATGGTTCCGGGAATGAACCATTTTAAAAATGGTTGTAATCGAAACAATGGCACGTGCTCTAATGGTACCCTTATGACACTATCAAAAATTTTCAATAATAAGATATGGCATGTAATATATCAAACGTCTTGGAATGATGTGTCATGAACGAATATAACGTAAAATTAATGATAGTCGAAATTGGTTTTGGAACCTGGTTCAGTGGAATCATTATGGTTCACTGGAACTTTCAATGCTAAGATATGGCGTGCAATATATCAAACAACTGGGAATGATGTGTCATATATGAATACAAGGTAAAATTAATGATAATCCAAATTAGTTCAAAGGTACGTGGTTTAATGGTATCATTATGGTCCATTAGAAACTTACAATGTTAACATAGGGCGGTTAAAAGTATGAAAAGTTTAACCTTTCGGTACTTGGTTATGTCATTCCTTAATGGTTTATTTGACTCGTAATAAATGTTTGTTTACTATTTCCGGACTTGCATATGCTTACTCTGAAAATATACTGTACATTCCTACATTTGGGGATACTTGAAAGTGGTTACACTAAATAGTACGGGCTTACTAAAAAAGTAGCCCTTATTAGGACACCTTACTTTACTTGAGCTAATGGAACCATTATGGTACCTTTGGAAATTTTCAATTCTAAGATATGTGGTGTAATATATCAAACAAATTATAACGACGAACAATGAATGAATATATAAGAGTAATATTAAGGTTGAAGATGGTGAAATTTGATTCAGTGGAACATGTTCTAATGATACCATTATGGTACCAATAGAAATTTCCGATGCCAAGGATGCCAATACGTATTTCCATCTAATACGTATATCAAACAATTTGAAAATACATGAACGATGATATTGTGACACGCCCCCTATCTTATTAATATGCAAGGAACCGATCCCACTCTTAAAGGGTTAAAGTCTTACTGGGGCGTGTGACAACAGAGTTCGGGACTGATATGAGAGGTGTGGCAAATAATTGTACAAATCACCCAGGTAGTTGACCAAGTTTTAAGTTCAATATAATTTATTTCATTACGGTTAATCAGCTCAATCTCGAAAATATAAAAAAAAGGAAATAAACTACATAGATTTAATACGTTAATTTTGTATCAGACTTAGTCTATGGTCTATTACTCCGGATGAACTACAGTAAGCGCGATACACTAAAGGGGCCCCTTAGCCATTGCGCGTTTACTGTTTAAGCGCCCCTTGGCGCGCGAGACCCATACTGTCCCTCACAATTCCATAAATGATATACATAATCAATACGGTTGCGCACAGAGCATACGTTCAACCGATGCTTCGCCCAGAAGTAAGCAATTCTTGTTCAGTGAATGTTTAAGCATTTACAGACCGGGTCTGCAACGGAACGTCGACTCCATATAAACAGTGGCTGTGGCGTGACGCCGGAGAGCGTCGTGTGATTCCTTTAGGGGTTTTTGTCACTAAGAAGAGCGACAAGGGGGGAGAATCACGGAAACCCCCACCTACGACTCTTGTGCAGTTAGCTACCGGTCTATAGTAGACGCTATCGGGCTCTTATCTTCCGAATTGCCTCCTACTCACATTAATGAGAAACACGTATGAGGATTCGAAGCGCCCATACACACTATCATTGCTTTCGCTACCCCAGACGATAGTACTTTGATTAGAACGTATCCCGCACAACTATTAATGCTCAACTTAATTAGCTGTAATAGCTGTATATTCTACTGGTTATAGAAGTTCAGTTTTACAGTAAGAAAATACACTTTACGATCAGTCTGTTGTCCACTAGGGTCGTGTTCATAACCATCAAAGGAAGATATCGGTGATGCCTATCAACGTACTTGAATTACCTTCCGGCTCTTATTACTTGTTTTTCTCACTTCGCCGCATATCGAACGCTGCCATGTGATCGCTATGATCAGCATTTAAAGGAAGAAAACTTAAAAAAATCCATCATAAAAACGATTTCACAGCACGAACAAGATGCAATACTCATTCAACTGCAAATTCAACTGCAAAGAAAAACTTATCCATGGAGATCCCACGCTCGCCTTGCAAGAAACAATATCTTGTTAAAGGTGCCATGAAGCTCGCCAAAAGAAATCACAACGTAAAAGTTCATACGTCCATTCTCAACAAACTTTTTTCATGTATATCTCAAAACAACACCCGCTTCAAGCTTCCAATTTTCAACAAGCGACTCGTCATCATAAAAAAAAACAATCGTCGGATGGTTAAAATTTTCATCTTCCTAGAAATCGCTCTCAACAATCATAAAACATAACAATTAATCCTTCTGTTGCGTTTCGCTGGCAGCGCAAACGGAATGGATTTTAAAAAAATAACAAAATATAATGAACAATTTCCTTTTATAATAAAAATTAATATTCTTCATTAAAACAAAACTGTATATTCACTACAAAAAAAAATATCCATTATTTACTCGACATTGAGCTGATATACCGCAATTATTGATAATTAACATATATTAATTAATTCCCCAAAAAGAATACTAATCTAACAAAAAAAAATGCAAATAATATTATAATATTACTTTTCCCTATATTACATATGCTTAAAAAAATACGAGAGCAACACGTGACTTGTCACAATATAAGCGTAGTTAATGTGAACTAAAAACGAATATTGAATTCAATTGACTACGACCAGTTTGGGCTTTCGGTAGTTGGTTAAGTTATTCCTTAATGGTTTAGTATTACTATATCATATATGAGGCAACACTTTAAAATTTTCAGTCATTATGTCCAGAATTTGTTTAAAAGCATAGCAACAGGCGCAGCCTTTTCTGTTGTTAATAACAAAATTCTCAGAAGCCGCATCTTTCAGGAGAGCGCTGAAGAAAAAAGTAGAACTTCTTAACAGTAAAAAATACATTTTATTGAAACATCTGAAGTTGAGCGCGATTGAGCAATAAATCCAGAAAAAGAGAGGGAAAAAAACATTACAACCATAAAGAAAGAGAGAGAGGAACGAATGCTTCGAAGAAATAACAGAAAAGCGAGCGAGAGGTTGGGTGGGGTCGGATAGAAAGGGGCCCAAAGTCTATTTTCCAAAATCACTTGAAGATAAAATTAAAACGGGGCCGGGAACAGTGGCGGGCTTCCGGCGGGGCGCAGGGCGGGGGAGGAAGCGAACCAACCAGGAAATGGAAGCTGCCATTTACAAATACACGCCAACTGATTGAAGACTCCCACTCGGGCTCGAGTGGCTTCGTGTCCACGGCTAGCGGAAGCAGTCAAAAAGACTCCACCGGGGTCCACAAGCCAAATTGAATAGATGGCTCGAGCCAAAGAAAGAGAGAAGAGAGATAAAGAAAGGGGCTTTCAGATCCCAAAAAAAAAGAGAGAAGGAACGGAGGAGTCGCCACCAAAACCGAACGGTTTCCGTGAACTAATCCGGGCGCCTGCGAGAGCGTTTTCCCATTCATAATTTCGATCGATTGGTGGTTCTTGTGCTTGGCAGGCTACACCAATTCCCCTCTCTATGTATGTTTTTTAATGTCGTAGATCAAAAGGTCTGAATAATCACAGATTCAATTTCCTGGTGACGTTCTCGAATTTCTATTACTCTTCAAATACTCTAAATGCCGCAAAAGACCACAGAAAGCAACAGTATATACTCCAAAAATACCTAAAAAGCACTTACAAACAATACAGGAGCTTAAATACAAGAAAATTTTAAAACTTTTTTCTTTGAGATTTACCAAGTTCTTATTCTATTATTATTTTCTTTAATGAACAAATATCCGCCACAATAAAACCTTTTTTCGAGGTCTTTTTCTACATAAGAATATTATTATAACTTTTCACGTTTAAGTTAGGTCAGTTTAGGTAGTAGTGGATCTGTCTTTCGTAACTGCTTCAAACTGCAATTCTTTTGTAATTGCTTCAATAATGCCGTCATCACTCAATATTTTTGCAATTACTAAGTAAACTGAAGCCCATCTAATCACATCGGGTACATGGATGCTCGACTGAGTCAATATCAGCGTTTAAACCACGTTATAACCGAATACAGTTTGCAATGTGACCATAGCCTGGACTAACTCAATTTATACGTTATTACCGGAAGTACTCTATAAACAAGTTCGACTGTAGTACACTCGGTAGTTCACGATTTGCCCAAGACACCTGCGCGCCGTCCTGAATTAACCTGAAGCTAAACGTTAATTATGCAGCGCCTGGTGGAGCAATTTGGTGGAGCAATTTGTGACGACATTGGTTGCAATGCTGATTGTTAAAACTCCGAGAAATTACTAAATCTACACTACCGGCAAAAAAAAAAAAAATGCAACCCGTGGAAGGAGTGGTTCAATTTTAATAAAATTGCACAAGAGCATAATGTGGATTGGTTGGTTTGGTTTGTTTGGTATTAACGTTCTTTTCAACTGCCATGGTCATTTCAGGACGGCGTTATAGGGGCCGCAAATTTTGCCTTGCAAGGGTTCTTTAACGTGCAGCCGGCAAACGACTACACGGGACCAACGGCTTTACTTCCCTTCCGAATGAAGTGCGTGATCTCAGGATTTTTCCCCTGAAAAATTCGTCGTCGTTCTCGGGTATCAGAGGCGATCACGCAACCACTGAGCCACCGAGGCCGATGCATAGTGTGGGTGGCATACACCATAAGATTTAAATTTCAACACGATTTGTGCACAGGATCCTGGTACAGGATAGCCAGGCTGTGGTTGAATCAATAATACAGTAACAGTGGAGAAATTTCACCAAATTGACACAAACGATAGGCTTCTCTGCAAAAGACGTGAAGTGCCTTACCAACTTGAAACAATTTTTTCTTTATTTCCCCCACAATAAAGCAATGATTTTAACATTCGATTTAAAGTAATTGAAGGGTGCTCTACAACTTAACAACTGACACTATGCCACTATCCGTCCCAGATCAGGAGATAAGTTTCTAATATTCATGAACACTTTCTTGATAACTTGAAAAGCCCCTATCCTGCTTAGTAATAATATTTTCAATTTCATTAACCTACACGAACTGGGTGTCGAATTATACGCTCTACGAAGTTCTACCTAAAATTTACCGAAATTGTTTTATTCTGATCAAACCGTAAGAGGTACGAAGTTTTGCCGATAAATGCTGTTAGAGGTACGTCTTAGTTGTAATGTACCAAATTGTGTCATCCTATGTCCACGTGATTTTGAGTTTGAGCTGTTTATATCATTCTTTGTGTGGTCGTGCTGCGATTTTTGATATTAAAGCTGCAGCTGAAACCCACAGACTGTTGAAGGAGGCTTTTCCTGAACAAGCTTTAGGCCAAACCCAAACATCTGAGTGGTTTAAGTGTTTCAAAGATGGTCGGGAGTCTGTGGAAGACGACAAGCATTTTGGTTGACCATCAACAAGCTCAACTCTGGAAATGATCCGTAGGTTATATTCTACCATGAGGACAAATATCATTTTGAGGAGCTACCAATCTTCTATTCACCGTACCATACCTTCTTGGTAGTGAGAGTATGAGGTGGGTTGGTGGCAGACAACCCAACCCAACGATGTTTGTGATGGCCTTGGATTGTCATACGGGACGTTTTGAGACGACTGAGGGAAAACGTGAGGCCCAAAGGGCCAGAGATGTAGAAGAAGAAAGACTGGCTGCTCCATCACGACAATGCTCCGTCGCACACATCGCTCGCTGTGAGGGACTTCCACAACAAAAACAACATAACCGCTGTCCCCTGGCAACCTGCGATTTCTACTGCTTCCGAAGATTGAAATTACGGTTAACAGGGCGACGATTTGACTCTATTGAAATGATCCAAGTGGAATCGCAGCAGGTGTTAAACTTGCTCCAACGTGGGAACTTCCAGGAGTGCTTTCAGAAATGAAAACATCTTGGAAGCGATGTATAGATGCCCAAGGAGACTACTTTGAAGGTTACGGTGGAAATTAAAAGTTCGGGTAAGTTCCGTATTTTATAGAGGTACATTTCGGGAAATTTTGGGTAACATCTCGTATTACAGACTTTGCTTCACCTTGCTCAGAGTCAGAGGGGCGTAAGTGACGAAAAGTATATTTTTATAAAATAAATGTTAAAGTTTATGAATTTATTAATTAAGGAGGAGATTTTAATGTTGAATTGACATTCTGGTGGTCTCCTTTTTCATGAAAATTAATTAAAATAAATAAGGAAATAAATAAATAATAAATAAATAATAAATAACATAAGTCACCAAGAGTCAGTAGATAGAAAAGTCTTGATGAACTTGAAGAAAGGCTTGATGATGAAACAATGTTCTTCAAGACCCATCTTCATCAAAATCTGTGAAATCGTGTTGTTTACTCTATCTTCGCAAACAAATCACTGCTACTACATGCGTAAGCATTACGTTATTCTTTTTTTATATCCGACTGGACCTCTAGTGACAAAAGGCATGACGACATAGATAATTTGCTTTAAACTGTCAGGTGGTCATAATAAATTGGCCGATCACTGTATAATTTCTGTTTTGTCTCACTTCACTCTGTAGCTATGATGGTGTAATACAGAAACTTAATAGACTTAACTTAGCATACAGTATCACTAATTTTGGTCCATTTTTTAACCTTGTTAGAATTAAACGTGGTATTAGGCATAAACGAAATTCAGTTCATAGATTTTCAAAATGAGAATATTTTTTTATACTTTTGGTCATGATTTCGGAGATATTCGCCACTATCTGCGGTTGATCAGCCTGTGTCCCGCATAAAGGCGCCACATAAGAGGGCGCTATTTCGCCACAGGAATTAATTGAAACTTTATCGCTATAACCTATCTCCTAAAATAATAAAAAAGGGATTAAATTTAAACAAAAGTCAAAGAAATAATCTGGAGCTGAAAACATTGATTTGGGTCGCTCAAACTATAGAATGGGGGCGCTGGAATCTAATTTGCGCATAAGCTACTCTTATCACACTTCAAACAATTGATATCTTATGTTTTGTATTGTAATTTTATATACTAATTTCAAAGTGCTCTATTGATATCATTTTTGATAAACACTACATGATCAAAGAAGTTGGGACACCTGTTGCTCTACCGTAAAGCCGCAAAAAGCTTAAATCAGTCGTGTGTAGGACCACTTCGAGCTGCTTTCACTGCCTCCACCCTACATGGCATACTATGTGTCCACAGGCATTGACCTCCATTCCTCGAGGAGTGTCATGGTTAGTTCCTGGACAGATGTAGGGCGAACCATCCTGGATCTCGATGGGGTTGAGATGTACGTCGTTCCAATTCGTCTCAAAGATGTTCGATGGGGTTGAGATCAAGACTCTGGGCAGGCCAATCCAGTTCTTCAACCCGCATCTCGTCAAACCAGTCAGATATGGATCTTGCTTTGTGGCAAGGCGCATTGTCGTGCTGGAAGAGGAACGGCCCGTCACCGAAGTGTTCCCACAGCGTTATCCAGAATGGTCCTGTAGCCGTCAGCATTAAGGTTTCCGTCCACCTTGATGAGCGGGCCAGTCCAGTCCAAGAGAAACACCCCAGGTGATCATAGGGGTGTCCCAACTCCTTTGATCATGTAGTGTACAGGGTGGATACAAAAATGACCCCCCCCCCACCTTTTATTTCCATAACGATCTCAATTTTGATGAATCCAATGAATAGGAAGTTGTGGGTGACATATCCCATGGTACACTTTTCATCATCCCAAATATGCTAATTAAGATGCATTCAAATCTTATCTTAAAAACCGTAACAGATACACGAAAAATTCCAATTGAAGAATTCAGCTTGAAATTCCGAGCAAAACAAAAGACATTCCAAAAATCCGATGAACGGATCACCAACAATCACATGTTGAATTTATTAGTTATCTTCCTACGCACTTCACAAAGACATTTGAATATCCAACATGCAAATCAAGAAATTACCAAAAATTACCATAATAATATTCTCTTTCATGAGGAAAAGCTACATGCACAGGGAGCCGTACATCGGATTTTGGATTGTTTTTGTTTTGTTTTGTTCGGAATTCCATGCTGAACAAGTCTTCATATGGAATTTTTTGTGTATCTGTTACGGTTTGTAAGATAGGATTTAAATGTGTCCTAATTTGCATATTTGGGATGAAGAAAAGTACACCATGGGATAGGTAACCCACAACTTCCTATTCTTTGGATTCATCGAAATTGACATATCTGCTTCGGTTACGAGAATAAAAGGAGTGGGGCTCATTTTTGCATCCACCCTGTATTGTTGTAGACTTTTTTTATTAAGAAAATAACAAGAAATTAATCCTCCCGAGGAAAGTATAGGAAAGTAGCAGAAGCGCTGAGGTCATCTATTTTTACCCTTTTATCTCCACTTTTTAACCCCCCCCCCAACATATTTTTAATCGAACAATTGATTTTCTCGAATGTAGTATTTAGAAAATGAAAAAGAGCTCTATCCTCTTTCGTATCTCATCATTTCCGATCGAATGATATATCACATGCCATATGTTGCCATAGTTCTAAATACCAAGTGACTGCTACCCCCAAAACTCCGACCCTATTGGGACAATTTGGCCCAAACTTTACAGTAATGATGATCTTGTTTATAACGAATTTCACACTTTTACGCGTAGACCTTTTGGTCCCCTCTAATTTCCACCCTTGAAACTCCGACCCCAGTGGGCCAATCAAAACCAAACTAAATAGTAATGGTGCCCATGCCCATAGTAAGCTACATTCCGAATTTTAACCTTTTACCTCAAAAAATGCGGAAATTATGAAGGGGACGGACGGACGGACGGACGGACGGACGGACGGACAGACAGACAGACGGACATTGTGAAAACAATAAGTAGCTCCATTCTTCCGCATCTCAATCCCAGAATATTTTATTATATTACAAGGGCTATCAAATCTACAAATCCATATTTTCTTCTAATCTCATATTTTATTTACAAATTTTTAATCCGAATTATCGATACATTCCGCGTGCACTTTCCAGACCGTAATAGCTGCAAATTTCGAATTGGAAATAATTTCGAGTTGCGTTCCTAGAGGCAAAGAAAACAAAGTAACACGAGCGACAGACAGGAAAGGCAAAGTTCGTTTGCGAGTCTGATTTGAGTAATTTCCTTTCATAATTGAAAACAAGATAACACGAGTGAAGTCATAATGTAATAGGACACAAGGTAATTTGCGCCTAATTAAAACTCAAAAGCCCTTAGTTGGATTTTCAAGATTAAGGATCCTAAATTTAACAGCACACCTTTAGGGCCAATCCTAAAATAATTAAACCAATTTAAATTCTCTCGCCACTCTTCTGACCTTTACGGATCGTTCTATTTAATCAGCAACGTTTGATTTGCTGCACACTCGACAAAATCGGAAAATTTTCTCTTTGCCCACACTCCTTTCTCTCTCCCTCAACTTTTCTTCAATATCTGGCTGTTTTTGACGTCGGGGTTAATTAAAGGCCGAATAATTAATCATGAACAAATTAAATTAAAAGCGTTCACATAACTAGTCAACCGTAGTCCAATGTTTAGAAATTCGAATTACTTTTCACAGTAATGAACCTCGGTGTAGCTAATAATTCGGATATTTGAAGTGCCTGGTATATTCGAACCTCTCTTGAAGCGCATTGTTCAAAATAGATCTTTCCCATTCAAAACTGGACAGGATGTTTGTAAAAAGAAAAAAAAAAAAAAGAGGTAGATCCTCTTTAAAGAACGATAACATGAAGTGGCCTTTGGTATGTGTTGTGTGTATTTTCGCCTGTCAAAGCCCTTGTTCTCGTTGCAACAGCCGCGCCGGAGATAATGTCGCCGTCAACGACGCATTTCATCCATTGTGGTGAGAGAGCGAGAGAAAGAGAGTGGAACAGGAAGCGTCACGTGTCTCCTGGATTCCATTCACGTCGAGTCAATATTTCAAAATAGCCGTCAATGGTTGCACATAGTCGCGGAGAGACATGTTTAGGAAGAAGGAGAGAACAAAAAAAAAAATTGTTTCCCAAAGCGAATCCAGTCTGCGCCGAAGGATAGAAAAAAAACAAAAAACAATTGTAACAAATTTTGTTCAGGAATCCGTATTATATACTTGTTTCATTATTTGACTTAGTCTTCATTTCCGCAATAGACCTTAGAATCGGGTTATTGAATATATGTATAAAAGAACAAAGCGAGGTGAACGCTTGTAACAGAGTTAATCCCTTTTTTATATTTCCTTATAAGAAGCTTATTCTGTTTTTCGATGCACCAAATATTTTATTTATATCAGGTTATATTATTACATTACATGATAATCATGCATAAGCTCAAAATAAAAATCAATAGATACGTTCACGAAGATCAACTAATACACTGGCGGAAAAAAAATCCCAACACCACGAAGGACTTGTGCTAGATGAATGAAATTTGGACAGTATATTCAGCTATGGTATTTATTCAATTGATTCAATTTCAAGATTACAACTTATAGGGGGCGCCACCAGCGCCACCCTGTACATGGTGAAAAGCACGGACTTTAGTACCCGCTGTAGTCGCCGCGCTGGTCTATGCAGGCCTGCACACGTGCATGCATACGGACGTAGAGATGCCGAATACCATTTTGTAGTATGGCATTCCATGCCTGTTCTACCTGGATGGTGAGATCCGCGACAGTTGTTGCTGGTTGTGGAAGAGCCCTGACACGGCGTCCGACTATGTCCCAGACGTTCTCGATGGGTGATCGTGCTGGCCATGGTAGGATGTGGGCACGTTGGGTTGCATCGGCTGTGTGGGGTCGAGCGTTATCCTGTTGGAACAGCCCCCCTGGCATACCAGTCATGAATGGCAGCACAATGGGTTCAACAACCATCCGAATGTAAACATTTGCCGTCATGGTGACTGGGATAACCACCAGGGGGGTTCTGCTGTCGTAGGAAATCCCTCTCCATACCATAACGCGAGGGGTGGGGCCAGTATGCTGACGACGGATAGAGCTCGGTAACAGGACTTCCCCACTCCTCCTCCTCCTGACCCTTGTGCGAGCATCACTCTGACTCAGACAGAAACGACTTTCATCCGTGAAGACCACAGACCTCCATTCTGCCCTCCAAGTCGCTCTGGCTTGACACCACTGAAGACGTGCCGCACGGTGTTGAGGGGTAAGAGGCAAACATGCCACAGGGCGCCTGGAGTGGAGGTTCCTGGCCAGGGGACGGTTCCGAATTCTGCGTGGAGTGACGTTGGGTGCCACAGCAGCCCGAATGTCCGCTGCAGATGCTGTCCGATTTGCCACAGCCATGCCGGTCAATCCTGTCTCCAGTGGCCGCGGGTCGTCCAGATACTAGTCTCCTGGTAATCCTGCCTTCCCTGGGCCATTGCTGCCAACAGTTGTACACAGTGGCAATGTCTTGACCCATGCGTTCTGCAATAGCACGGAACGAAAGTCCACCCTCTCGAAGGCCCACTACACGTCCTCGTTCTAATTGGGTTAGCTGCCCATATTCACGTCGCAGTCGCCTTCGAGGCATGTTTTACATACTCTATCACACACGTCCACAAGTGTCTGAAGTGGCACAGACGCGCGTCTGATCTCCTTTATATCTGTCATTGGAATGTCTCATTTGCATGTACAGGGTGGCGCTGTTGGCGCTGTTGTAACCTTGAAACTTGAATAAAAATTCACATGATATGGTCATATCTGGAGATTTTTATGTCATATTTGGTCATGGTATTATTCACCATAACAATGAAAACATTATTAATAAAATGCAGGGTATCAATTGAATAAATACCATAGCTGAATATACTGTCCAAATTTCATTCATCTAACACAAGTCCTTCGTGGTGTTGGGATTTTTTTTTCCGCCAGTGTATATGATACTGAAATAAAAAGCTTCCATATTTACGAGTTGGTCTTCACCAGCCTTCGCTTTTACAATAGCTTCTTGCATTAACCGACCCGGTATCTGTACATAGAAAATATTTAAGAAAATCTTATGCGATAGGTCTTACTAACACTAGCAGAAGAGAAAACAATCATTTTTAGAATTTTTGTCTGTCTGTATGTATGTTTGTTTATTACCTCATCACGCATAAACTACTAAACGAAAAATTTTCGCGGTTTTCACAATTGCATTGTTTTAGGTGTAACTTAAAAAACGGTGTATGATTTATCGTTATACGCCGTCTAGAAGCCGAATTGTGGGCTCAGCTCTCTTATGCTGGTAGTTATATACAACCTGACATGCGGTCAAGGAATACTTTAGTTCACAAAACAACAACAGATGGCGCTACAAGCAAATTGATTTATCGCAGCGAAACGTTGTGATTACCTGCGCATATGACCTTACGGAACTGAGGCAACATCCATGCAGACGAAGTCTTCACTAAATTTTCAATTTCAATTGTTAGACATTGTTTCAAAGAGAAATTAGCAATAAACTATTGAAATCGGAAATTAATTTCAACACGCCCATTTTAGAATTGGTTGGAGAGACTAAAGCTGCGTTGCATAAGACTACATTTTCTTAAGTGTTAATAAACAATGACTGCCAGAAAAACATCAGCATTTTGAAAAGCTTTATTAATACTTACAAGGGAACCCCACATAGCCTTTTTTATTGCGCGCAAGCACACCGTGGAAGCGATAGCGTTGCGCGGCAGTGAAGCGCTCTGGAAGTGCGCAGAGTTCAACAAACATGGTGGAATGAGGGGAAGCAAACTTGTTAGCGGCGGTTGCCAAAGAATTGCAGTTAGAGCACTGTTATTAAGTATAAAACCTTAATTTTGCTGTACAATTATTCGTCTCGAAATAATTTATAAGATGAGATAGACATCCATGAATACTATTTTTATTTAAAGTTATAAAGCACCGCGATACATACCCCCTCACCAACGCAACGTATTACTCGACGTTGCACATGGAACCAGCCCCGTGTTTGATTACCGAATTACTTAATAAAATGAAATAATAAATTAAGAAAATGGTTATTAATTACTCTACACACACTTTTACTGGAAGGGTAATTAGCTAATTGTAATGATCTATTTTTAAAACGAAGTTTGTTTGGAAGCTTGAGAAGTCATTCACTTGCCGTCTGCTGCTGTCTATTTCATCTGAAGTGGATTCGTGCTTATTGCTGTGAGTAGTTGAAGAAAGAAGTTCCATTTAAGCGCATTAATACACAAACACCGCTTTAACAATGGGGTCCTTGTATCACTGTGTGTGCTCAAATTTTTTCGTTTGATATCGTGACTCATCTGACCATATGACGTTACGCCACTGTTGCAGAGTTGGTTGGTGGCAAACGCACGCCGGAGTGTCCGATGACGCTGGGTAAGCACTGGCACCCGTGTAGGGCGACGGCTGCCAAACCCGAGGGCATGCAGATATGCTCGATGGGATTCATGTCAGGGCTCCGGGCTGGCCAGCTCAGTCCTTGGACCTCTCCTGCATGCTCCACGAACCATTCGCGGACGACATTGGAGCGATGTGGTGGAGCATTGTCATCTTGAAAGACTGCTACGTCGTCAGGGTGTTGAAATGTCAAAAACGGGTGCAGATGGTCTCCGATGAGTTGACGATACCGTGGACCATTCAACGTTTGGTCCAGGATAACCAGAGGGCCCATTCCAAACCAGGAAAATGCACCCCAGACCATCACTGACGCCCCACCACCCTGCACCACCACCTGTTGGCATGCGGGATCCATCGTTTCGTGAGGTCTGCGCCACACACGGTGCCTCCCATCAGCATGGTACAGCTGATATCGTGACTCATCTAACCATATGACGTTACGCCACTGTTGCAGAGTCCAGCTAAGATGGTTGGTGGCAAATGCACGCCGGAGTGTCCGATGACGCTGGGTAAGCATTGGCACCCGTGTAGAGCGACGGCTGCCAAACCCGAGGGCATGCAGATTCCGACGGATTGTCCACCGAGAGACGTTTCTAGTGCGGCCAGTATTGAACTGGTCTGTGATTTGCTGCACTGTTGCGCTCCTGTCTCTCTGAATCATTCGTCCCAGGTGTCGCCGGTCACGATCATTCAGGGCAGCTGGACGCCCGGTATGGTGCCTTTTGTGGACTGCGATGCCTTCTTCCAGCCATTCCCGATACACCCTGGAGACAGTTGAGTGGGGAAAGCCAAATTCCTGCACCACTGCCGAAATGGAACTTCCCATGCGTCGGGCACCTACTATCATACCCCGTTCAACTCGCGACGACGTGCCATTTCTGATTAATCACTTATACAAGCTCTTCCCACAACGTCTAGTGGTCCATTCCCAGAATCCGTTACCCCTGTGAATTCGTGAGCCATGCCCATCAATCAATGTGCTTGCCATCCCATGAGTTTTGCTAACTCAGTGTACATCAATTGAATTGGTCTCTGGAAGAAGGGCATATGTTACAATTTTCCAATATGGTTTTTTTAATGGAATAAAAGATAAGAGGAAAAGGGCTTTTTCAAACCAAGGTCACATGACTTTTGAGTTTCAGGCCCTGTCTTTCTAGTTGGCTTTGTAAGAAAAGCAAGGCCAACGAGAGACAGGCCAGGGCACTCAAAAGACACCTGATCGTCGGGGTCCGTGCAACAATGTAACCTTTATTGTCTCAATTTTGGATTTTAATAATCAGCTTTTTTCGTTTGTTTCAGGTGACTTTTGATGCCCTGGCCTGTCTCTCGCTGACCTCGCAAGAAAAGCACGTTGTGCGGCTCTCATAGTTTTTGTGCAATATGATTGTCTGTTATTGTCGCCATGCTACAATAATCTCCAGTACGTTTCTTCCCAACCCTATGCCTGGTGTGATGATTAACTACAGCTCTTCTAGAAGATGGAAAGCAAGTGGGAAAGTTTTTGCTACTTTCAAAATCTTCAGTTTGAGCATAAACTGCAAAAGAATCCGAATTTGAATACCTTATGTCGCATTTTGTCCATCGATACAAGGGACGGTACAGAAAAGAATTTGCAAGTACAGTATTATAAATCTATTAGAATCGAAATCTTGATTAACAGTATGATTAGAGCAAGATTGAAATGTAAGACGTTACATTACAGAAGCTGTGGCTTTTATCATGCCTCATTAAAAAGCACAGCAGATTACAAAATATTTTGCAACCGGTTGGGTATCACAGATAAGATCGGCCTCGGCGGCTCAGAGGTTGCGTGATCGCTTCTGATGCCCGAGTACGCGGGTTCGATCCCGGCCGACGACGACGAGGATTTTTCAGGGGGAAATCCTGAGATCACGCACTTCCTTCGGAAGGGAAGTAAAGCCCTTGGTCCCGTGTAGTCGTTCGCCGGCTGCACGTTAAAGAACCCTTGCGAGGCAAAATTTGCGGCCCCTATAACGCCGTCTTGATATGACCATAGCTGTTGAAAGGGATGTTAATACCAACCAAACCAAACCAAACCGCAGATAAGAACCCGGTGAAGAGACCTGTTAGAATTGCACAAAGGAAAGGTGAGCTCATGACCATCTTTAATGATGAACTAAATCAAGAATTTGTTGAATGGGTGGACAACTGTGAAGGTGATGTGAGTATAATAACTGTTTCATGAAATTATAATATGCATTTATATCATTTTTACGATGTACCATTCCCAGTGGAAAAATAGTCATCATATTTCATACAGATGAGTGACTTAAATAAGAATGGAATGAAATGTAACTGTTTTCAGGTTTTATCAATAAATTTAGTTTTGAATACACGTTTGTTTTATTCGTTTCTTTTTTTTAAGTGGGGGGGGGGGGTTAACTTACAGATGACATTCGTGGGGGCATAAAATGATGATAATTGATGATGTTGGGGGGAAGGGGGGAAAAATGTTGAAATTTTGATGACGTAATACATGAACGAGCCTGAGGGACTTCTGTCCATGTCTGAAGTACAGGCTGCTTCAATTCTTGAAGATTTGTAGCTGGAAACTTGTACACTGATTTTAAGAGTAAATATCTCGGAAACTGAGACCGATAGAAGAATGAAACAAGTGATATGTTTATTTCGAAAGCTGTAAAATTCTGATACGGAAATTTCAAAATTAGTTACAAATGTTGCCGAGAGATGGCGCTGTATTGTATCGTACTGAAATTTCGTTCTTCGTCATCTCTGTGCTGTGAAAGACGCACATTTTAAATCGATTGCTATGTTATTCCAATGGCTGCTTGCAAAGGATAGTTTACATCCTATTTCTCAGATTCCGTACCGCGACTATGGCATGCAGCGCTATCTGTCGGCATCATTTGTAACGAATTTTGAAACTTCTGCATCAAAATTTTACGGCTTTCGAAATAAACATCCAACTTGCTTCATTCTTCTATCGATCTTCGTTTCTGAGATATTTACACTTAAAATCAGGGAGTCTTTTGTGGGACGCCTCTATAAACAGGAGCCGTTAGCAGCGCTTAGCTAATGAAAAAGACATTCCCATCCGATTTGGTTATCTATCCATCGTTGCGGATCAAGACCCCCATACATGTTGGCTGTCTTCTAGGGGTGCACTGGATATTCCAGCAGGATAATGCGATATGTCATATGTCCAGAATTCATGGACTGGTTTGAGGAGCACAATCAAGACCACTTCGACCCCAGTATATGACCCATTCTCCACCATCCACCTTGCTGAGACTGTTGGACGCAGTGCTGTCTGCGTGGTATTAATGATGCCGCTCGACTATGTATAATTTCAAACGCCCTCTTATGGCATTCAAAATATGCGCTATGCGAGACAGTAACGAAACATGCAGGCCTCAAGGCTCGTCTGCTGAAATGTGCAATGCGTGGTCGTGCATTGTTATATTCTATAGAGTTTCGTTAACATTTCGCATAACAATGCGAATGATTCAAATGTATTTTAAGTAAAATCTTCGCAAATTGCTTACTGGAATATACGATACTTGTTTCAAAAATGCACACCAAACGGATACTTTTCTGAAATAACACAAGATAAGAAGGGATAGAAGTAACAAGTCCGGCAACAAATAGGATTTTAAGGAGTTCGAGGATAAAAAGGATAATAAGGTTGCTATGGAAGGCTCTGGTTGCTAGAACAAGGCGTTTTTCTAACGGAAATATGTAATTCAAAATAAATAAAAGTACCCTAAAAGTTAAATGGAGAGAATAGTAATTCTCTATATATTCGAACATAAAAGAGTTCTTTAATTTGTAAGCATTTCTATTTAATGAAAAGAACGTCAATTTTTGAAGCGTTCAGTGTAAAGCCTATTATTCCTTTTTATTTATTGCTAACGCGTTTCTACGCAAGCATGTACTGTTGAAACAAGCGAGTAGTCATATCTAAGCATTGAAAAATACGCACCATTGAACTAATTTCGACTGTCATTAATTTCGCGTTATATTCATCTACGACACGTCATTACAGGTTGTTTGATATATTGCATGCCATATTTTAGTATTGAAAGCTTACAATGAACCATAACGGTACCAATAAACTACGTACCTTTGAATCACTTTCGACTCTCATTAATTTTACGTTATATTCATTCATGACACGTCATTACAGGTTGTTTGATATAAAAGGTACATCTAAAAAGTTCGGTGAGACGCCACGTAGCAAGGAGTGCAAGAAGAACGGCGTGTGTGCGAAAACTCGCGTCAAATGGAAATGGATCAAACCGTCAACGCCGAATTCTACGAACTGTTTTGAAGCGCTTACTGCTGCGCAACCAACGAGTTCGCCCACAGATGTACAGAAGTGGAAAGTGAAGTCTGTTGCATGACAACGCACGCCCGCATACTGCGATTGGTGAACACAACTTCTTGGATCAACGCCGTGTAACTGTTATCGCACATTCACCGTACTCGCCTGATCTGGCGTCTGCAGACTTCATTTTGTTCCCTTGCCTCAAGGGAGTCTGGAAGGGCACACGTTTTTCTGACGAAGTGTGGCATCTGTGCTTCAATCGATCCCAAATGAGGCCTTCGCTGACTCACTTCAAGAGCTTTATCAACGATGTCAAAAGTGTATTGTTTTCAACGGACGTTACTTTGAGGGTGAATAAGGGTATTCTGTTTCCATGTCTTGTTTGATTTGTTTTATGCTTCCATTCACCGAACTTTTTAAATGCACCTAGTATTACATGCCATATCTTAGTATTGAAAGCTTCCAATGGACCATAATGGTACCACTAAACCATGTACCTTTGAATCAATTTCGACTCTCTTTAATTTTACGTTATATTCATTCGTGACGCGTCATTGGAAGTTGTTTGATATATTACATGCCATATCTTAACATTGGAAGTTTCCAATGGAACCATATTGGTATCATTACAACACGTACCATTGAACCAGCTTTGACTGAATTTGAAGTAAGACCATGATGTCTTCACTTAATTCACAAGCCTTTTCTCTGATTTAGCTAGCGAATGGCAAAGAGAAATGGTTGGTTGGTTTATAAGAAATTTTGGCGTCGACTACTAAGGTCATTTTGCGCCTTTACACAAGTTATTTCTGTACGCAGCCCGGGACAAACGCAAACATCCATGCCACGGCGGGATTCGAACCCACGACCAGGCGGACTCGAGTACTAGAAAGCCTACGCCCTAGCCCTCTTGGCCACCTGGCCGGCGCAAAGAGAGAAATGCATTGGTTAGTGAATAGGTTACCACAAAAGTTCTTGCCGTTTTTAATTCCGGAAAACAAAATGATGTACACAAAAAGTAGCGCATCGCCAGTCCCCAAAGTAACCCCCGATCTAGCACCTTCTGCCAACGTATCTCCAGTTGATCAATCCCCTGGCTGTAAAACTTGCCGGTCTTGAGTGTCTTTCGCAGATCTGCATCTTTTGTGTAGAATTTTTCACTAAGATGGTTGTCCAGAGAATGGAAAAGGTGGTAATCCGTTGGAGCAAGATCTGGTGAGTAAGGTGGATGACACAAAGTTTCCCAGCCAAGCCGCTCTATGGTTTCCCTGGCCACCCGCGCCACATGAGGTCGGGCATTGTCATGAAGGAAGAGTACCCCTTTGCGATTCACCAATGCTGGTTCCTTCTGCGGCAGTACACATTTGGCGTCTAGTCCACCAGACACAGAGCATGATTTTGTTTTGGTGTAGGGGTGGCTTTATAGTGTGAGGCACGATGTTCCGGGGTGACAATCAAAGTTTTCTCGCTGGTAAGTATTCGATTAAATATGGGTGCGGTTTGATGTCAAGAAAGCGACGACATGCAGGCTGTCATTCGATGATTCTTGTTGGATTCCGACAATGTGTGGGGTACCCATTTGCATAACTTGTATGTGTTTCCTAGGCTGTGCAAGTGACGTTTAACTGTTTCATCAGAAACCTGATACCATATGGCAAGTTTACCACAAGCTAAACTGCTGTCCTTCTCTATGGCTTCAGGGCCTGGTCATCTAAGACTTGTGGTCGATCACTGCGGGGTTCATCAGAAATGGCAAATTCTCCCGACCTGAATTTCTGGAACCAATGCCTTGAGGTACATTCATTCCTAGCATCATCCCCAAACGCAAGGCATATTCGGCGACTTGATGCTGCTGCTCATGAAGCCCACCTTGAAGTCATAAAGCAAACAACACCTAACCATCTCCTTCGATACGTCCATTTGTCTTCACTTCTGCACGTGATGTGACTGATGTGAATGCCCAACAGTCCTTATTTACACAGGCTACCCTTCCTGCTCCCCCCCCCCCCGACAGATTTTGGACCACACTGTACACTCATTTGCACATCTTCTATCACTTCCTTTTATGGCAATACAAAAATGGCAAGAACTTATGTGGTTACCTGGTGCACTAAATTGCATTATAAAAACATCCGCCAACGAACTCAGGCTACAGCACAAACAGACAGAATGATGCACATTGTGAAAACATCAGTACATATCGGTCTTAATAAACAACCGCAAAGTTGAACTCCGATATCATGCGGGGTGCACTGTCTTCATCCTCAGGAATGTAAATTGGTTTCACGACATCCTATAAAATAAGAGCAAAGAATGCAAGGAAGGACCCCTAAGACCTATCAACAAAATATACGACACTCGACTAAAAAGAAGGAAGAAGGTGAAGGACACTTTCAATCGATGGTCAGCTTTTAGTCCAGATGAGTCCATTTGGTATTAAAAGATTGGAAAGAACCACTGAGTCCTTTTTATTTTGCAACTCGCAACTACATTCATCAAAGTGTCAAGCAAAGGGACGAGGAAAAAAAAGAAGGGGCGCCGGGCTCCTTGCCCTTCTATGACCGTCATTTCCTTCAACTCCAAAGCTGAAACAGCCTAAAAGATTACCAACACAGACCGCAAGTTCGAATTGGTAAAAAATGCCCATTACGCTAATATATTCATTAAATGGGCTTTGTTTAACGCCTGTCAACAATTCCTTTAAAAATTCATATTATAAACTGCAAGCTTGTTTATTATCGCTAACTTCAAATGAAATTTGAAGCAACGCATTTCCTCATCCACTTTTACCAGTGGCATGGTCTTTAGTGGCTTATCTCAATAGATTTCTAAAACAACTTTCCCTTTAAAACGGGTGTTTAAGTGAATACAATCGAAACATTTCCATTATGTTGTTGAACTCCATTGTATACTTTAATAGCCCAGAAGGCAATTTTCATTAAAAATGCATTTCTAAGCGTTATGCGTATATTCTCTTTCAGAGGGGATGGGATAAAATCCTTTTTAAAGGTTTCTGAATAAATTAAGTCGAGACATTAGTTTCTATTAGCTGAACCGTTTAATGCTGCATATCCATTTTCCGCTTTTAATTCTCCCATTAACATTGTTTTAAATATTCTTACTCGCTTTTATGTAGTTCTCAATTTAAGTAATAAAACGTGCAAGTATCTCTTCAGCTTCATACTTTCTCCTGTTTGAGTTGTGCGCTCAGAATTATGGTAGAACAATTTATTTAATTGAAATACGCCATTTACATGAAACTGAAACGTAAAAATTATAGATCAATGAGGAAAAACCCAGGAACGTTCGCAATAGCTAAAAACAAAACCGTTAACATAAAAATTATACGGGGCTGTGCTGGGACACGGCCGCTAGTTAAGTCGTAGAATACGTCTTGTGGCTACATGGCGAATAAGAAATCCTTTTGTACAACACAATTTTAAAATTTTAATGTCTAACTTAAAACGTTCAACATACTTGCAATATATCATAATTTTTTAAAGTATCCAATGATGCCCCCCGGGGGTATACAATAGCCAACAATCATAACCAACAGTTACAACCAATTTAGTTTCATCATCTTTATATCAATTGTTAAATTCTTATTTCAACTGTTTTCACCATTCAAAAATGTTTTATCCTACTGATGATGAGAAATATTCTCGAAAACGTTTTATCCCAAATATTTGGATGACCCTCTTCAAAATTTCATCTGTATTTCCAAACCAACACTTCCTTCAAGATTATCGTTTTCTACTATCTTCACAAGACTTCATCTACATCCTGAATAGACTAAGTTTATTTCTACTATCAACAACATCTTCAATGGACTACATCGTTTAAGTTTTCTTCCATCTCACAAGTTTCTTCATCGTTTTTCAAGATTGGTGACTTTATTTTTTGTTTTTATTAAAATTTAATTTTACGATTTTCCCCATTAAAAAGAGACTACCCACATTTAAATTTTAAATTAATCATTTAAACTCCTTAGATCAATAATAATAAAAAAGTTTACTTAGTTTTCAAACCTGCTTATTCGTTAAGGTCGCGGGGCAGCGCTCGAGATTTTCCGCCATCAGGTTTATATCCTCAATTGTACCCAAACAATTCGAACCAAGATGATCAATGTAATCTAGCCACATAGTTCTAGGCCGACCCTTGGCCTCTTATGACACATACTTCTCTTCTTCTTCCGCGACCGCCACGGTCACCTGACCTAAAACCATGATTTTTTTTTTCTTATGGGCTTATGACCAAGTTCTTGTTTTTGCCCCCCCCCCCCCTCATCCCCACGTGATTTAACCCAACCACCGACTTGGAAAATAGCAACTGCCTAGGATAACGGTTTTGCGGCATCCGTAACCAATGCACCTGAGGCCTCTCAATGCGAAGAAGTAGCGGTTCAGCACCTAAAGACTGCCTTATTGTGATGCTGAACACTATCTAGTAGGGAACACCTGTCCCACCTCTTAGAATCTCATTTCGGCACTATTTCTCTTATTACCCAAGACTCATGACCATAGAAGAGAATGGGGACAGACAACAAAGATTTGAAAACAGACAGCTTGAGTTTCTTTCCTAGCTCAAGTTTTTTAACAACGGATCACCACAGTTCGCGTCAGACACAGCTTGCTGCACCGATCCGAGCATCCAGTAAATAATGTTATTGCTTTTGATTTTATTCGAAAGCCCGGCGTACGAAGGTTACTGCAATTTTAGAAACTGCAAGTTCGATTTTATTTTTAAAAAATTTCATTTGTGACAGGATTGTGATAATTGGCAGGACTGCGATAATTGACAGTATTGCTAATACTAAAAGAAGTCACTGTTAACATGAGAGTAATACTAATACAATGTGTCCTGTTACAATGGGACAAAGTCACTACAGTTATAATCCAACAAAATGAGAAAAAAATGTTATTTGCTTTTGATTTTTTCGATCTGATTTTTTATTTTTCTAATTTGTGAATTTTTCCTTTATATCAATTTGTACAACTGAAATATTATTATTATATAAAGAATGTCATAAAATGTAAAAACTAATATCACCTACTTGTGATTTGAATTGTTAATCAATTTCAAAATGTTTTATTTGAATATTGATATTTTTTTTAAATCAAAAAATAAAACTGCATGTAATGAAACTAAATTACTTAGGATTTAATTTGATTTATTTATTTAATTTAGTGTGCTATTTTTAAATGTCAATAGATATACGAGGGTGGGCTGAAAAGTAATGCCTCCATGGCTGTAACTTTTTTTTATTTTTTAACCGATTTTCAAAATTCTTTTTGTATCTAATACTCACATTTCTCCTCTATGTAATGCACTATTCACTTTTCGACATAGTCCCCATCCCTTTCCACGCATTGTACCAACGCGTGACTAGTCGGGTGAACCCGTCGGAGAGGAATTCCGGAGTTGTCGTCGACACGAGGATTGAATGGCAGCTTTGGATCCTCTTCTGCAGCACGATAACGCCCGTCCGCACATCAGAGGGGGTTGCAGCGCTTACAGTTCAAAGATGAAAAACTGCAGTTCAAAAATGAAAGACTTTGCACCTTGCGACTTTCACTACTTCCCAAAGAGGAAAGAGCACCTTAAGGGGCATGAGTTGCGTTCTGACGACGAGGTGAAACCTGCCGTTCGGTCTTGGTGTCGACAACAACCCCGGAATTTCTCTCCGACGGTTTCACCCGACTAGTTGGTACAATGCGTGGAAAGGGATAGGGACTATGTCGAAAAGTGAATAGTGCATTACATAAAGGAGAAATGTGAGTATCAGATACAAAAAGAATTTTGAAAATCGGTTAAAAAATAAAAAAGTTACAGCCATGGAGGCATTACTTTTCAGCCCACCCTCGTAAGATTTTTTAATAGTCTTTTTCGTCGGCTGCGATTTTTGGATTTTAACAATCAGTATTTTTTCATTTGTTGAAAACAATGAAACTTGTATTGTTGCTCGTCACTATGGAAACGGAGCAGGAGGATTTAGCATTTTATATATAAGATTTTTGACGAAACAAAATTATAGTGTAGATAAAATTTTATTTTGATTAATTTTTGAATGTTGAAGTTCAATTGGTTTCCTAATCTCATTGCCATGTTGTTATAAGATAAAACTATTTTATTAAAGTGAAGCAAAAAAGTTTGAGCATTAGCTAAGTTTTTGTTTCCCTTATGGACAGAACAGCTTTTGCAATGTTTGTGAAACTGCATTGCAAAAAATGCGTTCAAATTGTCAGGAGAAATGGAGAGCGCCAGTCAGTCAGATAAAAGGCGGCGACTTTTGGAGAAGGGGGATGGGTGCGAATGAACATTCTAGATGAAGTGGAATGGGTGGGGGGGGATGAAGGGGGTGAGGAAAATGGAGGGGGAGAGAGAGAGAGAGAGAGAGAAACGAAGGGCTACTACCCGGCTGTGGACCCCATGTCCAGTTGAATGCCACTACAGGTCTCGTCAGGAAACTTGTCAGTGAACGTGACAAATGGACCATTGGGCAGCACCAGAGAATAAAGGAGGGGGACAATAGAGGAAAAAGAGGGGTGAGGAGAGATGAACGTCGCCGCCACCGAAGAAACACTTCCAGGTCAACCGCCAGATGACGCCCAAGTTTCCTCCGGTCTCCAAAGTATTCGGAAACAGGCGAAGTAAAGCTAGACAGGCAACATCACTGGATGGACTTTCCCCATCCGAGCGACCAGAAACTTGGCTCCTACCAACCCCAAACAAACAGGCGGAAGAAGAAGGAAGAGGAGGAAACGACTTTAAAAAGAAATGGAGGAGGGAGGGGTCAGGAAAAAAGTCCAAAAAATGTTTTTTTCTTTCTACTGAGCAGGGTAGGTTGAAGGAGAAAGCATTCAATTTAACTTAGAAAAAATATGATCGAAAAAAAGGCCTCGTCGTATATTTCTCCCGAATCTCTCCAAATGAAATTTCAAAAACTGGGTTTCCGAGAACAATTTATGAATGAGAGCGTAGAAGGTGAAAGTGGTCTTTAATAACAGTTAAAGACGAACGCTATATATTAAAAGAAATCACGTGATGAGAGCCGTTGTAAAGAAGGAATCTAATTTAAAGCAGCGAGCTCCCAGTGATCATTAAGGGAAGAAAAGCTCTCAAAAGCAGATTGACAAGAAGCCTTGACCTTCTTCGTATGAAAGTCATAACAGCACGAGAGAAAGAGAGAAAACTTTCTTCTTCAAAAAAAAAAAAAAAAAAAAGAAAGAAGAGGAAAATAAATATCAACTCATTCCTTCTTCTCCTCCTTGTAAACTTTCTTTTTAGATTCGCATGACTGTAATGACGCATTCAGCTCGAAATCACTCAAGTGCAAATAATCGCCAAACAGAGTGGCAGGGGTCGGGTGAGGGAACCGCATCGTCATCGGTCCGAGGGTCCAACCGAGGCGCCGGAAGTCTCCGCTTATTCTCCTTTCACTAAATTATGGAAAAATCCGAGCGCCATTAGGACACCACAATTGGCAAACGCGTGCTCTCGTGTCGCGCAGCTCAACCGGAAGCAGAAGGCGTATTTCCATATGAGCAATTTCACTGGACAATGAATCAAACAGCGGGATACACAATGGGAAACCAAGAGAGCACACACGAGCAAAAGAAGAAACATCCTCCCTTTACAACACATACACACACCCACATCGCTGCTCGGGGCAACCAATCGCCACGCCGACTCGTAACAAATCATACTTTCGCCGTCCCAACAGAAGTCAAAAATATATTTAAAAAAATAAAAAAAAAATAAAAGAAGGAAAAGAAATAACTGCCATTTTCGAAACATATAAAAAGTGAGGGGAAAAAACAAGATTAACGGTTTTAACCTCCATTCGCTTCACTTTACACTTCTACAGTTGTTCCAAAACTTATTTCTCTTGACAATGACGATTAACCTTCATGTAATAAAACTTCTAACAACAGACACCAAAAAACTGCAGAAACTCACGAATAAACAAAGCGCGGATGAGAGACCACGTTTACACAAAGAGAATAGTTTTTACACTCTCTTCAGTTGCTTTCTCTTTTCGATTTTTCGATAACTAGGCGACCAAAGCCGGTAAAGTGAGCATAATCTTTAATATTGTTGGTTTCCTTCATCTTTTGTAGCGTCTATGTTACACTGCCTGGCCAAAAAACAAAAGTCGCCGTCGAATATTCAACATGCAAATACTGAGGAACAAACTTAAGGCCAAATAACTCAAGTAAGTTGGCTTGCATTAGTTCCTCATTTTATTTGTTTGGAAGAAAAATGTCTATTGACGCAGCACCTAGTCGCGGCAAGTATGTCATCGAGTTTTAGAAGAGGCAAACTGTTGGCCTATTCCAAGCACAGAAAATAAGTGAAGAGATTTCGGCAATTACTGGAACTGGAGTAAGAACCGTCCAATCACCAACCTTGGAAATATTTCTGGAGTAGCTGATTAGCAGCAAGTATTGGCGTCTCACCCAATCAGTTGAGATCTTTATAATCTTTGAAACGTTATAACTCCGCAAGGAAATGAGGTAGTAATATAAGGTTTGTTGTATTTTATTCCTTAAACTTCCATAAGCCCGTACGTGTTCAAAATGTCCACCTTCTGCCACAATACACTCCCAACACCGACGGCGAACAGAGCGACATGCCCTTATAAGGCTTTCATTTTTGAACCTCACAAAATTCCATGAACACTGGATTTGGCGATACCAATTTCACGAAAGCATTGCCTCACTGACTTCTTTGGGGATCATGCAAAAAAACTTCCATGACAGCATCAACACTCTCGTTATCAGTGGAACTTCTCTTTCTTCTGCACCGACCTTTCAACATTCCTTCAGCTTCAAACTTTTCTCGGAATTTTGTTGTTGTTACATTTGTTTTGGCGGTGGTGTACCAAATTCAAACCTCCAACGTCATTGAACCTTAGCAACATTCTCCACTTTCCAATAATACTTCAATATCCACTTACGTTCATCGAATGAAAGTCTCACCACCACTTTGGGTTACAAACAAATGAACAACAATGAGCGTCGTCTGGATCGTACACAACAAACCTTAAATAGATACGTGAAAGACAGGCCCTGGCGCGGAAAAGTCACCTGACCATCTTAGTCCGAATAAACCATTAAGGAATGACATAACCAAGTACCGAAAGGTTAAACTAAACCATTCCCGGAACTATATATTTAAACCGCCCTATGTTAACACTGGAAGTTTCTAATAGACCATAATGATACCATTAAACCACGTACCTTTGAAATAATTTCGACTATCATTAATATTACGTTACATTCATTCATGACACATCATTCCAAGTTTTTTTATATATTACATGCCATATTTTAGCATTGAAAGTTCCCATGAACCATAAGTGTTCCACTAAACCACATTCCTTGAAACCAATTTGGACTATTATTAATTTAACGTTATATTCCTTCATGACACCTCATTCCAAGTCGTTTGATATATTACATACCATATTTTAGCATTGAAAGTTCCAATGAACCATAATGGTTCCACTAAACTAGGTTCCTTGAAACCAATTTGGACTTTCCTTAATTTAACGTTATATTCATTCATGACACCTCATTCCAAGTCCTTTGATATATTACATGCCATATTTTAGCATTGAA
Source organism: Rhysida immarginata (assembly GCA_023313115.1). NCBI lineage: Eukaryota > Metazoa > Arthropoda > Chilopoda > Scolopendromorpha > Scolopendridae > Rhysida > Rhysida immarginata. Next base: position 66,836 of record JAHWFO010082738.1, read on the forward strand.
AGTTCCAATGAATCATAATGGTTCCACTAAACCAGGTTCCTTGAAACCAATTTCGAATATCATTTAATTTTACCTTTACTCGTGCTATTGAACAGATTTAGACAATATTTGTGATTAATTCGTGCCATGTACCATATTCATCGACTGACGAAAATAGTAACGAATAACCGCATCTATCTTGTCATTACGATTTGTTTTATATATTACTGAATATATCTTCCCATTGAAAATTGCTAGGCGGGAAAATAGAGGTACCATTTCTGCACGTGCCAATGAACCGATTGAGATAATATTTGTAACTGGTTCGTGCCATGAACCATATTCATCGACTGACGAAAACAGATTTTGAAAATCTTTCATAACCTCGGAGGAGTTTGAGTTACAGACAGACAGACGGACAGACACGTTCCCCCACACTGATAGCATAAAGCACCTTTCGGTACTTAATAACAATGTAACCTTCATTGTTTCCAACAAACGTAAAATTGCTGATTATTAAAATCCAAGATGCCCGACCACACGTTGCCAGAATAGTCAAGCCAATTTCACAGCACAGCGGATACCAGTTTCTCTCTGGCCTGCAAATTCGCTTGGGATATGGTCACTAACATGTCAAGATTCTCAAATAGCTAATACCAATAAGCTGTGGACTTGCAAACGAGCAGCCTGGCTGACAATTCTATTAGAATACATCCAAGCATCCTTGATTCTATGCCATTACATACATAACGTCGCTTTATTGCAGCCTATAGAGACTTCACATATAAAATTGGCTTGAAACTGTATTCACTTAGGAATGTCATCATTACGATTTCGTCAGAGAGGGGCCAATTATTAGGCACTTGATATCGGTTAGATACCCTCTAGCCGCGATTATTGCACGAATTTGTCGTAGCATGGTTTTCACAACTTCCAAAAATAGCGCCCCGTTCGGCTGCTTAGAGAGTTGTTATTACGAGGGAGGATGGCCCTGTCGAGTTCATCCACAGATGCTCGATCGGATTCAAACCTAGTTTTATAATCCACATCTTTGAATATTTCGTCAACTTCTGATTAGCGCCTATCCGGGTCTTTCAAGAAATCTCTGCTTGGACAATGATGGTAGATTTCATTTCGAAGAAGAGGCTTGAAGAGCCGCTACATACAGCTGAAGGGAGATTATATTGAAAAAGTGGACCGACTTATAGGAACTCAAAAATTTTCTTACCTACTGATCCGTAAAAGTTAGGGTTAACAAAATCTCTCTTTTTATACAACCCTAGCGTCAATGAACTTCGGACACCTACAGAATTTTGGATAAGTACAACAAAACTGATTGTAAACAAATGAAAATTACTTTATTGAGTGCTCTGAGCTTTAGTACAACTATGATATAGCATTTTAACATAAAAAAACGAGAAAATTAAATAAGCGACTTTTTGTAATGTTCCGTTTTCAACACGTTGCAATGAACTTCGTACACCGTACCGTTTATTGCACATTACCACTGAGTGGCGTCACCTTTCCGACGAATGACGCTCCGAAGTCGTTGAGGCATGCTGGACACTAACTTCTGCGTTGTTTCTACTGGAATTTTGTCCCACTCTTCGGAAATACACGCCCGCAACTGCTGCAGTGTTCGAGGCTTCCGCTGTCTGACTTTTCGCTTTAAAATGCGCCATACATTTTCAATGGGTGACAGATCTGGGCTGCAGGCAGACCAGTCAAGCATCCTGAAAAGCTGCTGTTGTAGCCAGGTCTTAGTGTTCCGAGCAGCATGAGGCTTCGCGTTGTCCTGCTGAAAGATGCTTGGTCTTCTATTGAACAACTTTTGGCGGGATGGACGCAGATGCTGTTGAAGAATGTTTAAATAGGCAGCAGAGTTAATAGTGCCCTCGCAAAAATGAAGCGATCCTGTCCCGGCTGCACTCATGCAGCCCCACACCATCAGCGATGCAGGCTTCTGAACTTTTTTTAATGATAACTTTTTGTAATGGTAACAGTCGGGATGATTACTTTCGTGCTTCGTCCTTAGCACCTTGCGACCGTTGTTGCCATACATCACTGCAAAGGTGGACTCGTCGGACCACAGAACACTATTCCACTGAGCAAGGGTCCACTTCAGATGGGTTCTGGCGCATGCTACCCGGCGACGCTTAACTACAGTGCTCATAAATGGCTTCCTCTTTGTAGCGTATAAGTAATAGTTGCATCTTTTAATGTATTGGCGGACTGTGCTTTCGGATATGGGTATATGAAAATATTCTCGAGCTCAAACGGTCATTTCACTTATGGGAGTATGTCTGTTTTTCACAATGTAACGTCGAAATACTCGTAGGTCCCTAACATTCAATAATCGCTGCTAGCCTGGTGCAGAACTTGGTTCTGTTTTCCCGATTTCTCTGAAACGCTTGATGATCACATTAACAGTAGAGAGAGAGTGGAACTGATAATTCATGGGCAATAGCTCGCTGGGATTTGTTATTCTTGAACTGCTGTATAATTTTTTGCCGTATACACGTTTCTACTGGCTTACCACGTCCCATAGTTCAAAACAACACGAATACTGTGCTCTGTCGCATGGACGGTGCTTTTAAAGCCTGATGCAAAGCATTCTGGGCGTTTCTACAGACTTCAGGAAAGTTCTCTATGCTGGCGACCCCTTGTGTACGAAGTTCTTTGAAACCTGTTGACAACGCCATTTTCCATAAATTTGAATAAAATATTTCACACCATTAAATCGATTCTAAATCGATGTTAATATTGTTCCATCTACTCAGTAAATCTATTTTCATTAGCCTGCAATCCTCTGTATGCACTTTTCACTGTGTTTTTAGCCAAATTACTTGGTGTCCGAAGTTTATTGACGCTAGAGTTGTATTTATTAATAACAACTATAAGTTTTATTAGGACTCCTATACAGTACAGAGTCTTTTTCAAAGAGTTTCATAGAGAAGAGTCTTTACTCTTAAAGATTCTGCAGACGACGATCGATTACCTCAGTCTTCATTATTATGCACAGAAGGGAATCGGTATACAAACGAAGCTTCTTAGCAACCTCAAAACAATTCTCATTTCAACTTCTTTAACAGCACGCTTAAAATCGATCAAAATGCAAGGGATTCTTTAATCTGTGCCAATGTAAACCATAATGCAACAGATCATCGGCTTTACGTCCCTTCCGAACGGAGACTTGACCTCAGAATTTCCCTCTGAGAATATCCTTGGGTCCTCGGCTGGAATCGAACCCGCAGCCATCAGAGTACAGTTAGGACGATAACCGCTCCTCCACCGCAATACCTCAAACACAGCAAAGAAATCAGCTGAACAGCCACAAAACTAAATAATTACGCCAGAAAGGGATTCGAATTTAGCCATAATTCAAACTCGTACAACTTATCTGTATTTTTTTTCTCCTAATACGTTTTAGTAAATCTCCACTTCCCGCAACAGCATCTAATAATGAGCGGCTAACCTCATTATAACAATTTCGGTTATTTTATTGCATATTTATCACAGATATACGAGTACATCAATTATTTCGACCTGTCTTCAGGCTGTTTACTCAAAAAAGGAAATTCAGGGAAACATTGAAAGAAAGATATTTGTTTAAAAATGTAGGAGAGGAAAAGGAACATTCCATGCTCATAGGCATAAAGGCAAAAAAACAGATTTTCTTTTTAAAATACAAGAGCGAGCAGCTGACAGGGATTGCAATTGTCGACAACATTTCCTAAGGGATCAAAATACAGAAAGCGGTGCGGGAAAAAACCAGCGAGTGAATGTAAATTTTTTTCTTATAATGGCAATTTATTTTAACATAGATTCAGTTAAGTCAGGTCAATAACTTTTTATCACATACCTCTGACTTCTGCATGTGACTGCTACTTGTTACTCTGAAAAGTTTAATAAAAAAAGTACTTGAAAACATAATTTCCTCATATAAGTATAGAAAGAAATGCATAGAATAGATGAAATTTCTGATTACAGTAAGATTCCAAGTCTAGAAATGAAAAGTTTTTTGCGATTTTCTTATATTCGAAGTCACTTTCAGGTATCAGCCCCCAAATATAGTCATCCATCATGTTTTCGTTGTACTCTATCTGATAAGGTGGAAGCGTTGCTCAAAGTCAAAGATAAGGTGGAAGCTTTCGCCTGTTCCTGTCTTTCAAAATATTCTAAGTCACTCTCCTGCCCACAAAAGCAAAGTTTGAACGGTTTAGTTATTATTAAATAGCGGAAGAATGGAGCTACTTATTGTTTTCACCTCCGTCCGTCCCCTTCATAATTTCCGCATTTTTGAGGTAGAAGGTATGTAGCTTACTATGGGCATGTGCATCTTCACTATTTAGTTTGGTTTTGATTGGCCCACTGGGGTCGGAATTTCTGGGGCGGAAATTAGAGGGGACCAAAAGGTTTACGCGTATTTATGCATATAAAGGAGTGACATTCGGTATGCAGATTCCTCTAAGCAAGATCAACATTACTGTAAAGTTTGGGCCAAATTGTCCCAATAGGGTCGGAGTTGTGGGGGTGGCAGTCACTTGGTCTTTAGAACTATGGCAGCATATGGCATGTGATATATCATTCAATCGGAAATGATGAGAAACGAAAGAAGATAGAGCTCTTTCTCATTTTCCAAATACTACATTCGAGAAAACCAATTTTTCGATTAAAAAATGGGGGGAGGGGGTAAAAATAGATGACTTCAGCGCTTCCGTTACTTTCCTATACCTTCCTCGAGAGGATTAATTTCTTGTTTTCCATCATTTTTAGTTAAGTCCTAACATAATAAAATAATTACAAAGCAGGAACAAAATTTGTGTTACATGGTGTATTCTAAGGCGTACGTAATTACATGCAATATCTTAGCATTGAAAGTAATGGTACTAATGCAATATCTGTGAAAGTGAACAAATTTTGGCAATTATTATTTTTACGTTATAATCATTCACGACACGTTATTTCAAGTTGTTTGATAGTACATACCATAACTTAGCATTTAAAGCTTCCAATGGTCACATAATGGTACTATTACAATATACCAATGAATAAATTTTGACTATCATTAATTTTACGTTATATTCATTTATGAGACGTCATTCCAAGTTGTTTGATATATTACATGCCATATCGTAGCAATGAAAATTGTCAGTGGTAGCACAATGGTGAATACAACACGTACAATTGAACCAATTTTGACGGTCATTAATTTTAAGTTATATTCATTCATGACACGTCATTCCAATATGTGTATATTACATTCTAGCCTAAGCATTGGAAGTTTCCAATGGTACCATTACAAAGCGTACCATTGAACCAATTTTGACTGAATTTGACCACCAAGATAGACCATCACTTAATTCACGAGCCTTCCGTCTGCCTTAGATATCGAATTGCATTTATAATACAATAACGGAGAACATTATATCCGACTTGTTTTGCCTTTATGTTCGGCTTTATCAAGGAATACGTGTTATGCGTGTTATGGCTTGCGGAATTTAAGTCAATGATTACTTTTCAGATATTGTTCAAAACAAAGTTTAAAAAGGATCCTCCAAATCATAAGTCAATGGCATGAAAAATTTTTAAACACAGGCAGCCTGTTACACAAAAAGGGTGCTGGTAGACCTTCAGCGACACCACAGAGTAGAAAAGGTCAGGGAGGCGTTCGATCGTAGTTCCTGTAAATCACTTCGCCAAGCGGTTCGTCAACCGGATATGCCATGATATCCGTACGTAAAATAGTGAAGCACCGCCTTCGTTTTACACACTACAAAATCCAGATGATGCAAAAACTGAAGCCAGATGACCGATCGACGCGCAAGAAGTTTGCTGAGGATATGCTCCAAAAAATCGACAATGGCCCACCTTCCTTGAGGACATTTTGTTTTCTGATGAGGCAACATTTCATACTTCCGGAACAGTAAACCGACACAACTGCCGCATTTGGGGTGCACAAAACACCCACGTTCTAAGGGAGCATATACGCGACAGCCTAAAGGTTAAAGTTCGGCGCGGCTTAATGCATGAACGAGTAATCGGAACTTTCTTTTTCGCTGAAGAAACCATTAACGCTGCAATCTACCTAGATATGCTAAAGAATTACAAAGTCTATCAACAAGATGGAGCACTTCCTCACTGGGGCCTGGAAGTTAGACAGTGCCTTGATGCGAACTTTCCAGGACAATGGATTGCAAGGGATGTGCCTCTTTTCGAATATCATGCCAGTAGCTATGGATGCCATCAGGACCATCGAAATTGAACTTCTTTTCGTCGCTGAATATACTTTTGGTCCAATCAGTTTTTTCCAAAATATGCTTTTCCGCAAATTGCATTCTGGCAAGTTTGTGCACTTCTTTCAGTCTTGGAGCAGCCTTTGGTCTCACATACTCCATGATGTTTGAGCGCCGAATTGTTCGTCTGATGGTCCAAACAGATGCCGTCGTTCCTATTTCACGCGGTCGGGGTCTGGCTGCTGGCCATCCTGACAACCTTGCGTTCTGTTCTCTTGCCTCAGTTTTCTTGGTCTTCCTGTTGATTTCTTTTTGCCATATTCGTCTTTTTTTCTAAGGAAATTTAGAACAACAGTACTGGAACGTCCGAGATTAGCACCAATTTCACGACTTGACCATCCTGTCTCGTTGAAAGCAAGAATCTTGCCCTTCTCTACTTCGGTCAATGTACAACCTCTCCCCATGTTTGCAAAGATCAAAAGTTAATTGAATATATTTTTTTCCACTTTATTAAGAATATATGATTGCCTATCATTCACCATAAAATGGTTTGATCCTTTTTATTTACATATTTTGATGTGAACCTATCATTTTGCACCTGCTTTTGTGTTCATTTATTGATATATATTTTTTATAGATCCGAATGGGAGTGCTTTTGTTACATATTGCTTTTGTTTTGGTATAAAAGATAGGAAACCATTTATGTTCGATTGTATTAAAAAATGTTAGTTTTTCATGCATTTTGGGGGTGCACCTATCAATATGCTCCTAATTGTATGTGAAAGACTTAGTGTACAAAACCAACGCTGAAACTCTCAAGAACAGAATAATTAAAACAATCGCTGAAATCACCCCCGAAATGCTAGCCCGAACATGGGAGAAAATCGAGTTTCGCTCTGACGTCCTTCACGCCATAAATGGGGGCACATTGAAATTTTGTTAAGATATGCTAAGAAACTGTGAGTTTTTCTTGTGAATAAAAAAATCACATTAAAATCTGTAATAGTTTTTGAGTAATAAACATGTAGAATACGGGAGATGATTTAGAAACATCCTGTATAACAACAGACATATCATATATCACACGATCCCGTTCTCATTCGAAAATCTGGAGTTGTATCTAAGATGGCAGCCATCTTGGTCACATGAACAAAAGTTTTTCTCCCACCCTTAATAGAATCTCCAATCTACACTACTGTTTATAAAAATCGCAACACCCTGATGGAATAGCCCAATCTGCATTAAATTTGGAGCATTTGCATATCATGGGTCAGAAAAGAAACCATTAGATTTTCAGGTCAATACAATGCGTTTTATTGTCACATTAGTATCGGGTGAAACCACCGTGGGATGCAATTACAGCCTCTAAACGTCGTGGTATTGAGTCAAACAAGCTCTGAATAAGGGCCTGGGGAATGTCCTGCCATGCTCTGTCTACACGGGTATACAGTTCATCCACAGTTGCTGCTGCAGGAGTCTGACGAGCCAATCGATGAGCAACCCTGTCCCACACATGTTCGATTGGTGAACGAGCAGGCCAGGTGAACAAGGGCGTCTGATGTGCTTGGAAAAAGGCGAGGACATTTCTGGCCACATGCGGTCGGGCATTGTCCTGTTGGAATACAGCGCCTGGAAGGTTCTGCAGGAAGGGGATGACCTCGGGTTGCACAACTTCCCTGATGTACCGGTCACTGTTCAGATTGCCATGGATTCTGATCAGACGAGAACGGCCCTGGTAACTGATTGCACCCCACACCATCACCCCTGGCGTTTGTCCTGAATGACGCTGCAGGATGCATTCTGGAAGGTCGCGCTCGCCACGATGTCTTCTGACTCGTATCCTGCCGTCATGGTGCTGCAAGTTAAACCTTGACTCATCCGAAAACACAACTTGTTGCCATTCAGCTTGCCATTGTTGGTGTTGATGGGCCCATTGCAACCTGGGGCGCCGGTGGTTTTGAGTCAAAGGAATCCGCAACAATGGTACTCGTGCCATCAATCCTCTGGAAATCAAACGGCGTCGTACAGTGCTAGCAGACATTGTCCTGCCTACTGTAGCACCCCATAACACTGTGGAAGTGGCTAACACTGTGGAAGTGGCTGTACGATCTGCTACACACGTGCGATAGAGGTGTCTGTCATCTCGCGGTGTCGTCGTGCTGGGTCTTCCTGAGCCTGGTCTTCGGTGTGCCCTGTTCTCTTCGCTCCACTGCCTCCATGCACGCATAATTGTCGTTGCATTACGTCCTACACGAGCAGCAATGTCACGATACGACCATCCCGCTTCAGGCAGACCAATTATGCGTCCTCTTTCAAAGTCTGTCAGCTGTTGATATGGTACCCTTCGTCGTCGTCGAGGCATGGTCTTCTTTCAAGCAATTACTCTGAAAATCTAATCATTTATAATCTAATCTTGCAAATTGCATATGGATTAGACCATTCCATCAGGGTGTTGCGATTTTTATAAACAGTAGTGTAAATTATTAGCAACATCCATTTTAGGTTTTATTTAGGTGGCTCCAGACTTTTGGCCCACCTAAAGAACGCCTCAAAGACCGGCCCTTCATCGATAAAACCATGAAAAACAAAGTCCATGAAATTCTTAAGCTTTAGTACCGAGGTGCTCCTATCCTATATTCAAAATGGATGATAAAATTTGACTCCTTGGGTTTTGTGTTGGGACCATTTCCGAGCGAACTGAAAGCTCGTTGGTTAAAAACAAGCAGACTCAGAATTATTTTACTGTTGTTACGAAAGCAACAAATTTTAGAAGAAGGTTTTTTTACCAAAATAATTTATTTTCTAAATATTGATTTTTTTTGAAATCATAAACTTAAATATATAAAAAAAGATTTCATTTCCCCTCATAGTTATTCTACGTTAGGACTGAGCGCGAAATACACGAAAGAGTAGGTATAAAAAGAGATAAGGAAATGTCTAGTATAGAAACTGCCATAAAACCGACGGAAGATTTAGAAAAACTTAATATGCGCTTTGATTCATTGCTAAACACTCTTAAAACCGGAGACGAGATCAGAAAGAGAATCTTTCACAAGCGAAGGAGGAGGGTTATAAACTTTTTACGATAGGAAACCGGATAGAGGGGCAGGGATGATGGGAATGAAGGAAAGAGTAGGGGGTAAGGAAAGGGAAGAAAAGAATTTTGGGCTCAATATGTCAAATCCAGTACCAGCAGCGTCAGCATCTGTAACTATAAACGGTTGCGTCGCCATTTGCAGGAGTTTTGCGACTCAAGAAAGCCGGGGTTGTAATGATCATGAGGGGGGTACTAAAGCGGAGAAAAAGAGACGTACACACACAAACGAGAGATAAGAGCCTAATCGATGCAGCGAATGGAAAACTTATTTGAGCGAATTAAAGTTATGTTAATGTTATAGGAGCGAGTGAATACGGGAGGAAACGTAACAAGCAACCCAATTTAATCGCACAAATTTTGCATCTTAATGAATAACAAGAGATTCCCGCCATTAAGAAATTTCTTTGACAAAAGGGAATGAACAATATTAAAAACTTAGTAACGAAGGCGACAGAAGCAGAGAGTATGAAGCCTTGCACAATTTAGTGATCTATGACATCCAAATAAAAAGAATGATTAAAACATATTAAAGAAATTTAAAGCTACCACAAAACAAGCAATTTTCAATAAAGTTAAAAATTATGAACAATATTAAATTGAAGAAAGAGATTATAAAATTTTCCGATCAACAACGGTGTCTAACCTACCAATAATAGCCAATATTTGTATAGGTAGTTTTCTCCTTATTTGGTACTAGCAAAGGTACCCGGCGTTGCCCAGGATAATTACACTTGGATGTAAACAGAACAGTCTCAAAAAATTAAATTAAATTTTGCAATATCTTAAAAATAAACACATGAAAATGCTTAGAATTAATACAGTAAAAATTCTTAATGAAAATTCGAAAAAAATCTTTTTAAAGGCTCACAATGGCTGGACCTCTCCAATAATTTCTTACTCACGTAATCTTACCTCAGATGTATACTTAGTGTTGTTGCAATTTCCACTCTTCTCTCGATGTGTTGAAGCAAAACTTGGCCATTCATCACTTTGTGCAGTCTAGCGGTTGCCGATTCTTCTATTTACTTGCTTCCCATTTGCTCGATACATCACGGAGCTAAAGGAGTGCTTCCTCTGTCGTCTTTCCACTCTTTCTCAATAGTCTGCTAACTCTCCATTATCTCCAGTTACTTATCATTTATAAAGATTTTCAAGAAATTGTTAAGTACTAAGAACTCTCTTTTCTAAGAAAAGCCTGAATAACAGGAATTCTATGCATTGTTACAAATTGAAACTTATCCATATTACATCATCTTTTTATGTTCATTGTTATAATTCTTGGAAAGATTGCTTTAACATTGCATCATCATTCTGTGCTCATTGTTATTGGTGAATTGCGCGTTGATACCATTGTTGATGCGAACACAATGGGCCTATTGTTGCACAAACTTTGCCTTGCATTGTTGGTCATGAGATATATATTGTTGGTTCATGCAGTGTGTTTGTGAATTGCGTGTTGATACCATTGTTGATACCTATTGTTGTACAAACTTTGCCTGGCATTGTTGGTCATGAGATATATATTGTTGGTCCGTGCAGAGTGTTTGTGAATTGCGTGTTGATACCATTGTTGCAAAAACTTTGTCTTGCATTGTTGGTCATGCGATATTTCTCATTAATATGCCTTGCTATAACCACGAATATCGATTTTTTATCGATATTTATTATTTTTCCGAAATCTGAGGTAGACAGTGACCTTCCTCATGCTTTGAAGGTCATGTATGCGAAATTTCATCAAGATCGGAATAAAACTGTAGATTTGTATAAAAAACATACAGACAAACAGACCCACCCACCCAACCACACACAAACATCCTTCTTTATATATATAGATAGATAGATAGTAAGCATTCACTCGCTTTGGAAAGCTGTAAAACTTAATACAAACATTTCAAACGGAATTCAGATCGGGGAATTGACGTGCCTCTTAACAGTTGTCCAAAGAGTATCAGCAATTGCTCCACCTTGCTTACTAACCATTCATTTGCAGGTTAATTGATATTTGAAAGTTATCATTAAACCTTTAATAAAATTGTTCAAATCCGAAAAACATCAAAAGGTCAATCTCACTTTTCTTAAGGGGATGCGATAGAGCATTGCTCATTTATTTTCATTATTAATTTTAAGAGCAGTAAAATGTTTTATTGGATAGTAAAAATGATTGTTTTTTTTGTGACAATATTCATGTCTTCCTTTTTTTTAATGAACTTAGATATACTTATAAAAAAGATGCACTGGAAACATGAGGGACAAATCACAAACCACGCAATGGCAAGTCCAGGTTAACTATTTTCTGTTATGTAAAGCTCCTTGAAATTTTTAGAATTTTAATTTCATTTATTTTTGAAGAAATCCCTAATGTGTAGATTGGTTACGTTAAGTTAAATTGAAAGAAGAAACAGAATATCCAGGTAAAGCATAACGAAACGCGTTAGCGTCAATAAGAAATATAACCCTATTTTTTACGTGGATATCCAGCTTTGGCGGCAAGCACAGCAGCTAGTCGACGTGGCAGAGTCAATAAGTCCTCGAAGGTGGTTGCAGATATCTGAGACCATTCGGCGATCAGTGCATCCCGTAATTCCATCACCGTGCGTGGTGAAGGGTCCAGCTTGCGGACATGGCGATCGAGATGGTCCCACAAATGTTCAATGGGCTTCAGGTCCGGGGAGTTTGGTGGCCATGGGAGTAGCTTGAATTCATCCTCACGCTCCTCGAACCAGTCGTGGACAATTTTGGCAGTATGGCGGGGAGCATTGTCCTGCTGAAAGGTGCCATCACCCTGAGGAAACACTGTCGACGATCGTCAGGTAACGAACAGCATTCAGTGTACCCTCCAGCGGTATCATTGGACTCAGACCGTACCGCGAAAACATCCCCCAAACAGTCACACCTCCCCCATCAGCCTGTCCTCTGCCAACGATGGTGTCGGGATGCATGTTCTCAGATGCTTCCCGGCGAATTCTCCATCGTCCGTCCACTCTGTTCACCAGAAACCGCGACTCGTCAGAGAAAGCAACCCTTTGCCACTCGGCCAAGGTCCAATGGCGATAGTCCATTATGAATTGGGGCGTTTTCGGCGATGCACAGGCGTCAACATGGGTGCTATTACTATACGCCAGCTCCGGAGCCGCAACCTCAAGAGGGATCGTTGCACTGTCTTGGTGCTGACATGCCTAGTGGCTCCACTGTTCGTTTGCTGTCATTGGCCAGGCGTCGTATCCGACGCTCACCTCTAGGATCGATAGCCCGTTGGGCCTCACAGTTACCTCTTCGGTTGCTGGAAACTGGTTCGTCCAGTCGCGGTACACCTTCACAACGGCAGACCTAGAGCAGTTCACAAAGGTGGCAGTTTCTGAAATGCTGCCCCCCCTTGGCCCGATAGCCAATGATCATTCTCTTTTGGAGGTTCGACAGGTCACTTGCTCTGCCCATGACGGCGACAATTGCTGTGTTAACGGATGCTACTATACCCTGTATTTATTATGATTTTTTTCCAACTATTAAATGATGAGTTATAATTAGACTTGATAATTTTATAATTTAATTTTATTTGGAATGCTTTATTGTTTTCATTGATATACAGGGTGATTCGGTCAATTTCTGACCATTTCAGTACTATGATTTATTGACCCATTAATGTTTACAAACTTAGCATTTCAGTATGATATTGTAGGCAGTTCGGAGTTTTTATTCCCGTGGAAAAGTGTTGATGATACGTTGAACTGCTCGCAGCCGAATGGTGAAGATGTTCATAACTCTATCCAGGATTTCTGCATCCACAAGGGTGCAGCAGTCGACGATGCTTTGTCGCAGGTGGTCTAGGGTTCTTGGTGCTATAGTGAACAAACTGTCTTTAAGGAACCCCCACAGATAAAAATCACATAGGTTTAGGTCAGGACTCGTTGGGGGCCAAAGAAAGCCACCCCCGAATCGATCTGGAAACCTGTTTGAAATGACACGATTTCCGAATTTCTGATTGAGAAAGTCTAGCACTTCATTAGTGGTGTGAGGCCTAGCCCCATTCTGTTGAAACCATTGATGTCGAAGCGGTATATGCCTCCTTCGCAGCTCGGGGATGAAGAAGGTTTCCAACATGTTAAGGTAAGCCTGTGACGTTACGGTGCCCTCAAAAAAGAACGGACCAATGATGCCTCTTTTGGAAATCGCGCACCATGCTATAACCTTTCGTGGATGAAGAGGTGACTTATTGATCTCATGAGGGTGCTGGGAACCCCAAAAACGAACGTTGTGTTTATTAACGTCGCCTGAAAGATGAAAGAAGGCCTCATCTGACACCCATAGGTTGTCCACAATGTCCTGATTGGCTTCCATTTCTGCTCCAAATTCCATCGCAAATTCTGTCTTCCAGTGTCTGTTAACTCCTGATAAACATGGATTTTATACGGGAACAGGTGTAAATCTTTTCTCAAAATTCGCCACGTCGTGGTATACGACAGCCCTTCTTCAATGGTGATAGGCGACCAACAGATTTTTTGGTAGGGGACCAACCTTGTGCGAACATTTTCGACAACTTCGGCCGTTCGAACACGAGGTTAGCTCCCGCCTTTTTTCTTGCCTTTAACACATCCAGCGGCACGAAGTTGCTTGACAAAATCCATGATTGCTTGCCTGCCTGGTGCGTCTCGACACTTATACTCCTTCCGGAACTTCCTTCGAAATACCATTCGACAACCTTGCATTTCTGCTCTGTTGATAAAGCGGACACCGTTGCAACAATACAAACTCCAACTATTTAGAAATTCGATATGGCGCTCATATTCTTTCAATTGTTTATCCCTAATGCACGTCATTCGAGTGAAATGGTCAGAAATTGACTGAATCACCCAGTACACACACACATTTACGTACGTACAGACGTCACGACGAGCTTTAGTTTTAATTAAAGCTCCCTATCCAGAGCTTTAGTTTCAATTTCCTTGTAGCGCCATCTGTTGTATGGTTTGGGAATTAAAGTATATTCTGACTGCATGTCAGCTTGTATTCAACTACCAGATTAAGGGAGTTGAGCTAGAACTCTGCTTCTAGACGGCGTATCACGATAAATCATACAAAATTTTTAAGTTATACCTAAAACAATGTAACTGCAATAACCGTGTTAATTTTCGTATAATAGTTTTTGCGTGATGAGGTAACAAACAAACATCAAACAGACATAAAAATTTCTAAAAATGATTATTGTCTGGCTTCTGTTACTGTTAGTAAGACCTGTCGCATAAGATTTTCTTAAATAATGTATATGTACAGACACCGGGTTGGCCACAATTTTTGGATTTTTAGTAATTAAAAAAATTTGTTGTGGGCAGCACAAGACTCCCTTGTACGATATTGAATGCTTTTTGGGGGGGGGGGGAATTCTCATTTTTATCCTTGACACAAGAATTTCCGTCTCTCTTTGTTGTCTAAAAACTCCAAATGTTGAAACAAATTTTGACAGCTGTTGAGTACTTAATAGAGTACTTTAAACTCTGACGTCAAACAATCAAACTCTGACGTCACAAATTGCTCCAGCAATCAAAACTCCATAGACATGAAAGGAAATCAGTTGGGGAAACTACCAAAACACATGTTTGTCCCAGTCGATTGCAATCAAAATGCGAGGTGCACAACTACATGTTACAACAGTCCTAAACACAAAATTTCAACATTCTACCCCTAATCGTTTTTGAGAAATGCAAGACACACACACACACATACAAACAATGAATTCAGGGATGGTCAAAGTGTAAATTTCCATTGAAATCTGAAAACCGAAATTTTTCGCGATTACAATACTTCCTTGTACGAAGTAAAGGAAGTAAAAATGATTAATATAAGTTTAATATAACGCTCCAATATTGAGTTATTTACGGTCTCAATCCGAGCAAATGGGCATGCCAATAGCGTCATGTTTCCATGTACACTATCTTGCAAAAAGTCATGAGACACTCCTATTTTACATAAAATGAGGCATTTCCATGCAATTTAAATGTTGTCGTTCATCCCAGCACTACACAACAGAGGTCGCTTGTATGCAGTAGGAATTAGAATCACTTTATAGGAATTAGAGCGCTATAATAGAATGCAGATTTATTATAAATATATATTATATATATTATAAAAATAGGAAATTAAATAATGTTGTATAACTTTTAATCAGTTTTAAAGCGAGTCCTGCTTCATCACTAAGTAGTATATTACTTAATTTAAATCCCTTTAATGACTTAAATTGTAACATTCGTAAATATATACAGGGTGTTTCAAAATTATGTACAATAAATTTAGTGACATATTCTTCAGGTCAAAAGAAGACGAAAATGTTCTATAGCACTTTGTCTGGAAACGATTTATTTACGCGATACAGCCAACTAAACCCGTGGCTCCAAATTACAGGAATTGTTCAAAGTGCCCGCCACCAGCTCGCACGCACGCTTCGGCTCCTTGCATGAGCGACCGTCTGATGTCATGGAAGAGTTCGTCGCCAGCATTACGAACGGTTTGGCATGCATTTTCAATTCGTTGTCGCAGATCCATAATGTTAGGAACTTCTGTGCTGTAGACGATCGTTTTAACATGACCCCGCCGAAAAAAGTCCAAGGGATTAAGGTCGGGTGATCTTGCAGGCCAGGCTACCGGTCCACCTCGACCTATCTACCGATTCGTGTATGCAGCAT
This sequence comes from Rhysida immarginata, assembly GCA_023313115.1. Lineage (NCBI taxonomy): Eukaryota > Metazoa > Arthropoda > Chilopoda > Scolopendromorpha > Scolopendridae > Rhysida > Rhysida immarginata. The sequence continues at coordinate 82,822 of JAHWFO010082738.1, forward strand.
TAAGGTGTGCTCGCACAACATGGCTGAAATGTGCTGGAGCGCCATCATGCATGAACCACATGTTAGATCTTATCAAAAGAGGAACATCTTCCAGTAATTCTGGCAATGCATTCTGCAGAAACAAAAGATACGTTCGCCCGGTCAATCGTGGCGGCAACACATAAGGGCCAATTAAGTTATTTCCGACAACTCCACATCAAATGTTCACGGAGAAACGCTCTTGATGCGCTCGAGCTCTGGTAACATGCGGGTTAGCATCTGCCCAATGGTGCTGGTTGTAAGAATTTACGATTCCTGTCCGGGTGAAGGTTGCTTCGTCCGTGAAAAGTATCTGGCTGAGACAACTAGGGTCTGCAGCATGACGACGTTGTATCCATTGGCAAAATCGTTGTCGGTGTGGTAGTCCGTTGGATTCAGTGCCTGAACCAGTTGCAGGTGGTATGGATGCAAAAGCTGACGGTGAAGAATGCGCCAAACAGATGAGTGCGGAATGTGTACCATGGAAGAAATACGACGGGTGCTTGTCTGTGGTTCATCATGTATGACGTCAATTATCACATCCTCCTCATCCGGAGAATGTGCTACAGGCCGCCCTTGTCCTGTTTGACTGCCAAAGGAACCACGCTTCCTCAAATGTCTGTCGACAGATACAAATGTTCGGTTATTTGGCAAAGTCTATTCGGAAAGCGTTCTTGGTAGAGTCTTCTTGCTTCCACAGCATTTCCGTCCGCAAGACCATACATTAGGTGCATGTCAGTGTATTCTGCACTGGAATACGTGTACATGACTTTTTTTTACGTAAATCGTAATGCGTATGTCAAAGCACGCAAACATTCTGAAATTGATATTCCTAGTGGATGTACAGTAGTGAAACTACAGTAATGGAAACAACCGTACACAACTAATGGAACAACCTTAAAGTAGGTTTAAATGGAATAAACCACTCAACCTAGTGTTGGGTCGAAACGCTGGAACTGCTAAAATATCGTCCGCTAACTACCGTGCTTCCCTACTCTATCATATTGGATTACTCGCAAACAAATCGTTTCAGACAAAGTGCTATAGAACATTTTCGTCTTTTTTTGACCTGAAGAATATGTCACTAAATTTATTGTATATAATTTTGAAACACCCTTTATAAAATTATATGTAACATTTTATGATAAAAATAGGGGAAAAAAGTTATGTTGTCTAATTTAAACAGTTTTAAAGCGAGTCCTTTTTCATTGGCACAGCTTTTAGTAAATAGAAGAAAGGCAACAAAATGGCCGCCGCAGTCCAATTGTCCGTACTCTCTATTATAGTGCTCTAGTAAGAATGACTCAAAGAAAGCAGATTTCGGACTTCGAGAGGGGTACGGATTGTTGGGTGCTACCTTTCAGGCAAAAGTATTAGAGACACCTCAACCCTGCTAAAAATCCCCAAATCATCCATTGAAAATGTCATCGACAAGTATTCAGCCCAAGACCGGAAGACCCAAGATTATATCAGCCAGAGATCGAAGGGCGCCAAAATCCTTCACAGAGTCCACTGGGATAAGGCATGTGCAAGCACCAGGATTGTTCGCAGGGAATTGTATTCACTGATTTGGCATGGCAGAGCTGCGGCCCACACATCAGCACATGTAACGCCTGGAACAATGGCGGATGATTTAATGAAGTGGCGAGTCACGATACACCATCTGGCAATCGGATGGAAGGATTTTAGTATGAAATTTGGCAGAGGTCAGTGATAGTGTAGGAATGCTTTTCGCAGTTTGGTCTGGGTCTAATCGTCATGATAACGGAGCGCTCAAAATCTGTGACTGAACTGTCGAAGGCACTTTTGGCGGAATGGCGAAAAAATCCTGCGGAAAGGCATCAAAAACTTGTGGACAGTATCTTCGACAGAATAGAGACCGTGATAGCAGCAAAAGGTGGACCAACTAGATTCTAACACATGCATTTTTCTAAGTGTTTCCATTAAATTGGTAATGTATCATCAATCTTGACTTTTGGCAAGGTTGTGTACATGTTGATCCTAATGTTCGAACGAAAAGGGAATAGCTCAACATCCATCCTAATGTTCGAACATCATTGCGAAATCAGAGAACATTACAAAAAATCCATTCTATGGGCTAAAGGAGCTTGAAATATTCATCAAGAATAGCTTACTCAAAAGGTTCTTGTAATGTCTTTTCCGTTTTTCTGTATATAGCCTATTTTCAAAGAGTTTCAATTAACTCTCTCCACAATCTTTTCATCAGTGTAATTTTATATCAAAAATTTAATTTATTTTTTGAGTCAGCTTGAAAAGTCAAACCGAAATAAACAGTTTTTTAGTTAAATATTCTATGTCATAATTAGCCGACAACGATATAATTAGGTAGGCTTTACATATATTGTCTTTAGTGGCATATTAATGAAGCGCACGACAAAATTAATTTTTCACCTCATTTAATATTTACATTTTAACCATCTTTATGAGTTTAATATTCGAAACGAAACTAATCCCTATCACTTTTGTTTTTCTTTCATAGTTAAAGAGGTGTAATAGATCGGATTATAAAGAAATGTCTTTTTTTTACCCAATAATAAGGCATTAGTAGTAATACTATAGCAGTTCTACAATGGTTATTACCATACAGTGGTAACTATAATCGACAATCGAACAGCGCAGATAAACAGCTCGAGCGGTCAGGAAGCAGGGCTAATTAAAAATTGCAAGGGAAGTATACTGAAATAGAAAATAAGTCATCAGAAGGATAGAATAGAAGTGTTCGTCCTTAGTAGTAACGTTTTGAAAGGTATGAAGATACTTCCAAACTAGTTTTCAACTAGAAATTACACCCGTCGCATGACGGGTATCAACCGTACAGGTTGAAGGGTAAAGAAATGAAAGTGAAGCATCAATGGTGTTCAAAACTTATATTCTGCAACAATATAGGCTACTGTTCATCTGCATATAAAAATAAATTGGGCTAGCGCGAGTTGGACTCGCGCATCGAGGGTTCCGTACTATCCCTCGATGCGGATCGAAGTTCTGGAGGGTGTGGTACCGTGTTCTCGATTTCGGCTTTTATAGACATATAACCTACATAACATGCTAAAAGATAGGAAAATAAATTTTTCCCCATTGAATAAGTTTTACTACGATTTATGGTATATCGTCATTGTTACTGTTTAAAATTACGTCAACAAAGGAAAGACACTAATAATCTTCTGTTACGTTTTTTTTTTGAAAAAGGCTTTGTTGGGAGCGCGAGTGGAAGTAATCGGGGAGAAGACGAAGCGAATTTGATAGTGTTATTCGCAGATTTTGGTTTCTCCTGAAGATGCCGGGATGCAGACCCAAGAAGAGTGGGAGGCGATCCACAGTGGAGAGAAGATTGAAAGACTAACACGGGAAGTCTATTTATTGGAAAATAGTTTCGTGACAATGATGGAAAATTATCTTTGAGAAGAAAATGGCGACCGCACATTCGAAGTCGGAAACCGCATGTTATGAAGATTTATCTGTTAATGGTTGACAATTTGGGCCAACTTTTTGTAAATAAGCATGTTTTTTCTGTCTTGGCTTTCCCTTTTTTCTTTTCTGCTAGCGGATCTTTGGAGCCACTATTTGGTACTTTTCCGGTGCGAAAATTGAATCCCTAATTATGCAGTATGATGATTATCCGTAAAAAATATGTGCGAAGAAGGCATTTTGCGGCGTGGTTAGCGACGGGTCCTTATTATTAATACTAACCTTTACCCGTAGAAAAAAAAAAAAAAGTCCCGGGGCCCCCCCCCCCGGGGTCCAACTTCTACCCACCGAAGACTTCTAGCGTTTCCTACTTACAGACGTCGACAGGAATCACGGAGAAGTGAAGAGACGCTGTCTTTTACCAACCCGAATTAACTCTCGCGGAGTGGGAAATCAGGCTTTGGCTTTATTCGAACTTAAGCTTAACGCTAATATGGGTTTAACAATAATAATTGGGAGTTGACCAAAACATATGATAGGTAATGAAAGAAAAGAAGAAGAACTCTAATTAAATGTGAGCGGGAAAGAAGGGTTGATTATCTGAATCGATATTAGCCAGAAAAATCAGATTTTCCTATTGCTTAAAAAAAAAAAAAACATTACAAAAAATATTTTTATCTTTTTATTTATTTTCGGAGGGTATGCGACGAAAATCATCTTAATTTCTCTCAAGTTTTCTTAAGAGTAAGCTATTTAATTTTGAAGAGCTTCGTCCCGGCGAATGGTTTAAAGAATAATCTTCTATATATATAAAGAAGGATGTTTGTGGGTCTGTCTGTGGGTCTGTACGTTTTTTATACAAATCTACAGTTTTATTCCGATCTTGATAAAATTTCGTATACATGACCTTTAAGGCATGAGGAAGGTCACTGTCTACCTCAGATTTCGGAAAAATAATAAATATCGATAAAAAATCGATATTCATGGTTATAGCAAGGCATATTAATGAGAAATATCTCATGACCAACAATGCAAGGCAAAGTTGGTACAACAATAGGTATCAACAATGGTATCAGCACGCAATTCAAAAACACACTTCATGAACCAACAATATATATCTCATGACTAACAATGAAAGGAAAAGTTTGTGCAAGTGTAATTATCCCGGGCAACGCCGGGTACCTCTTCTAGTCAAGAAATATAAAAAGATGTAAAGAGACTGGATCTTAATCAGAAGTTTACCGTTAAGAAGAAATCATAACCCAATTGTAATTAAAAAAATATTAACGAGAGAATAATAAATAGTCCAATCTTATCTGACTTTTGACTCTGCGTTTTCCTTTCAAAAATAAGATTATTCATATTACCTGTTCGCAATTAATAAGAATAGGACCGTTTTTATAAAAGGGTGCTTAGTTCTTTAATCCACCTGGCTGTTAAAAAACGTTACACCTATAATAGTTGAAGTTTTGAATAAAATAAGCGCTTTGAACAAAAAAGTTTTCCAAAATTAAATTAACAGATCACCTGAAAAAAAAGATTTCATGTTTGGAGTTGCGTAATTCCAACTCACATTTGGCCAGTTTTTCATTATTTATTGTAATACTTTGAACTACAATCATGCCAAGTTTGACGCTTGTATGTATAACCGCTTTTACGATAGAAAAAAAAAACTTAGTACATTTATTATTTGTTAGACAATCTGCCATCCGCCATAATAACACATACTCTGTGAAAATTTCAACTGGCTACCTATTCCCGTTCAAAAGATACTACCCTTAAGAGTATTATCTTACCGCACAACAATCCCAAGAGAATTATTTTTCTTTTTCAGTTTATTTATTTAATGAACGGGGCCCACGCGCAGTTTGCACGGTAATTATTTTTATCAAATTCATTCAAATTGTTTCGTTTGATGAACTCACATTTTCTACTTTATTTGAGTAGCCTAATAGCAAAGACGGACATACGCCACGAATGTGATTTTAAGAAAAACGCATTTTTTTGTTGTAGCATTGTTTTTTATGTTAAATTACTAATATTTTTTTTAAAATTAAGTTTAAAAAATATGTAATTAAATGAATTACCTTTACCACCTACTTTTTTATTTTTTAAATGTGAAAAGTGAAATCTAAAATTGCAATGTCCGCCTTTGCTTCATAATGTGGACTGTGTCTGTGTTTGCATGCAACTCAAGTACGTTTTAACATTGCGACTCAATGGCAAGTATCACAAAATTTTATTATTATAATGGAAAATAAAAGATTTTTTTTTATTACAAAATATTATTGTAACTTTTTTTTAAATTTGTTGAAACATACTTTTTTTCAAGTTTTTTTTAATGATCAATGGAGATTCCTGTTAGCACCAGTTCATCCTCAATAATGTTGTCATGTAAGCATTCACATTCACCTGTTACTATATTATCATCAACAACAAAAGTTTCATCTTTCCAGCAGCAGATGACACGATGTAGGTGGCCATCTTGTTCACATGACCAAAATCTTGAGTTCCCATTGGTTTATAAGGATGTGTCTGTGTTTGCTTCAAAACGCTATTTTACATGTCCGTTTTTGCTTTACACATGACACTTTAAACTGAATTTATAAGCCATTTCTAGCCACTTTTGCTTCAAAAGGATAGCGCCATTGAATTCAGCGGGAAAAATACCATGGGAAACCACTCCTAACTCAAAAAGTCAAAAAATGACTATGTCCGTCTTTGCTTTTAGGCTACTCATTTATAGTTTTGTGATTGATTGATGATAAAAATTGTTGCTCAGACAACAATGGTCAGGTGACTTTTCAGTTCCGGCGTGCGCTGTAAGTGAGCGCCAGCAATGCTTAAACGTGCAACAACAATGCAAAACTGTTTCCGTGACGAACTCACATGTTCTCCTTTGTTTATAGTTGGATTAAATAATAATGACGGAGTATTGTCTTGCCACAACAATCCCTGGCTTCGGACGGATTGTTGTAACTTTCTTTGTTGGCCTCAGACGGATAAGAAAGAGTATGTAATAGAAGATGTTGTAACCCAGGCAGGCATTCTATACAGGGTGTATAAAAAGGTACGGCCAAACTTTTTGGAAACATTCCTAGAGGAAGAATATACAGGGACTGACAAAATATGTGAACACTCGCTCAAAATAAGATCGTCCAAATAATCGTGACTTTGAGAAAGCTCATAGAAATTTGCATGTCTCATGTATTAAAATCAGTTTTCTACCTCTCCTGTGTTACATTTCAGTATATTACAAGTTGTGTTCGGTTGTAGTTCGGAATAACTGCTTCCTGAAATGTGCGACCTCATAGACTTTGAAAGGTGGCAGATCGTTGGTGCCAGTTTAGAAGGCGCTTCCGTGTCTCGAACAGTGACATTGTTGAAAGTTGCAAGAGCAAGTCTCCAATATTATGAGTGCGCACCAAAAACACGGTAAGACGTCAACGGCGAAAAAGAATAGTGGGCAGAAAACAATACTGAATGAAACAGACCGGCGAGCACTAGCAAAGATTGTGTCGAAACAGCTAAAAATTACTGCAACAGGAGTGACTACAGAACCTTGAGCATCCCATTTCGGTAAAAAGCAGTTCGCAGGAAGCTTCACAAATGCAGTATTCAATGCTAAAGCCCGTGTCAGATGGTATACGCACAATAAAGTCTGGACACCTGATCACTGGAAAAGAGGTAGATGGTCACATGAATTTACGTTTGGAGAAGCTCCAAAGAAGCCCACCGTCCAGACTGTCTCATTCCTAGAGTAAAACACGGTAGCAGATCTGTGATGATTGGGACATTTCTTATTATTCAGTTGATCATCAAATTACGACCCTTAGTGGCCAAATTACTGCTGACCGATACTGTGACATCTTACGTGACCAGGTCCATCCCATGGTCCAGATTTTGTTCCGTGACGTAACGCCATTTTTCAAGATGACAATGCACCTATACACACTGCGAGAACTGTGAAATTATGGTTTGAAGAGCACGATGACGAAGTGCAGCGTCTTCTAAGGTCCGCTTAATCGCCAGATTTGAATATAATCGAACCCGTATGGGCAGTTTTGGAGAGGCAACTCAGAAGCAGATGTCCTTCCCCTTCATCTCTTCAGCAATTGGCAAGTTGTTTGGTTGAAGAGTGGTACAAATTCCCAATGGAAACTAATCATGTATTGTATGAACGAATTCCAAGAAGGTTAGAAGCTGTGCTCAAGGCAGGAGGCCCAACGCCCTATTAATAAAAAAATTTGGAAGTTTTCTCTGGTGTTCACATTATTTTGTCCAACCCCTCTATACTATATGGACATGGGTCCGGAAACGCTTTTTTTCCGTGTTAGAACTCTTCATTAATTACAGTACTCATGGGAAACACACAGGGACATATGAAACGCTTTCTTACGTGAAATGTTCAAAATGCCCTCCATTAGCATGGATACAGTTGAGAGATTTTTACAACAGTCGTGGAATCTGTATTGTGCTCTACAAAAGTTTTAAACATTTCTTTGGAGGGAAGTTCCTTGAAACTTTTCCATAAACTTTAGGGAAGGCTCTCTTATTTACCTATTTTTACTTTACCTAAAAAAATCTTTTATGCAATGGCTGAGTCTTGGTTAATATTTAAAGTGACGAAATGTTTACATGAAACTTACAGCAGTTGGCGCATACACAAACAGCTGCTAGAAGGTCTCGCACCTTCCCATTAATCTTGTTACTACTTCACGGGGCGTACATCACTTGTAAAAGTTACAAGTGTACAAGCCACGTGCGTTTATATGCACCATCAGAATTTTTTTTTTAAATCTAACCGAGAGAAATGTTTTTCTATGATTCATCTCGCGGTGGTTTTCTGGAACTGCGAAAGCGTCTTATCCCCGAAAGTGTTTCTCTTTCTTGATCCTCGATGCAATGGCTTCTGCATCGTAAACGTATGTCACGTGCTGGGAACAGAAATTGGTCCAAATTTATTCGGCCGTTTGCAAGAATAAAAGTGGATGTACCGACTGCCTCCTCGTAAATTTCCCTAACGATCAGTGAGGACGAAGGCGAAGAGATCCGCAACAGCATTCAGAGATCTATGGTAATGATAGAAAGAGAGAAAGAGGAAAAAGGGACCGGCATTAGCCAGTCCCACACACGCACACAGATACGCACACGCGCACACACATACATTGACGGCAAGGCAGCCGGAAATTGTTCCCGGTTCCATTAATGGTCTTCCTTTTTTTTCCTCCCCTCTCCTTTTTACCCTTTCTTGGAAGAAGACTCCTAAGATTAAACAAAACAGCGAAACCCAAACGATAGCCCTTGAGGATAAAAAGCTTCCTCGATGCAATAACTTATTGAGGACTTCTTTTTATTGTTGTTGTTTTGCAAACTCAAAATATTTTTTTAAAATCTCTCCTTAATGCCTCTTTGCTCTCCCTGAACAATTACAGAGAGGCATCTCGCTGCAATTTAACAGCAAAATTGTCCCTTCCTAATAAGAAAACACTTATCTCAGAGAGCCAACTTAAAGAACTTATTTATTTTTTCATACATTGTAATCGCAACGCATCATAAATTTCTGTGTATTAATGCTTAGAAATAAATTTTCTATTTAATATTTAATATACGCTGAAACCAAGGCTTTGGACAAACACTAGAATGGAAGCATTCCAATTCCGGAAACCATCGATTTTTTATTAGATTAGAATAATGCCCCTCCTAATGTTTTGAGCGAAGTTTTAGCCCTAACGAGATTATGTGTTAATAATAATATCTTCAAAAATAAAGACCAAGTCTACAAAATTACGGGCGGAACACCTATGGGTTCCTGCACTAAGTCCTGTTTTGGCAGAAATTTTTTTAAAAAGTTTTGAAGATATTTTGAAGTCGTCAGGATTTTATTTCCCCAAAATCTGGTATCGTTACGTTGACGATATTTTTACGATTTTTGACACCAACACGTGCAAGATGGAAGACTTCGTTCAACTTATTAATAATTTTTTTCCAACAGTACAATTCACTTTTGAGTTAGAAAATAACCAGCAGCTCCCGAGTGATTCCAGCCATCCGTGGAACCAGACGGTATCAATGTTCATTTCCATCCAGTCATTCTCCCCCTTAGCCATTCTACCTTCAAAGAAGAGGATTCTTTAATACAAGTACTGCCATAAAAAACGGCTATAGTACACGTACTACACTACATATTCAAAGGAGTTGGGACACCCCTGTAAATACCTACCGTAATTGTGGGACTGGACTGGGCCCGCTCATCAAGGTGGACGGAAACCTCAATGCTGATGGCTACAGGACCATTCTGGATAACGGGGCACTTCCAGCACTGTGGGAACACTTCGGTGATGGGCCGTTCCTCTTTCAGCAGGACAATGCGCCCTGCCACAAAGCAAGATCCATATCTGACTGGTTTGACGAGATGAGGGTTGAAGAACTGGATTGGCCCGCTCAGAGTCCTGATCTCAAGCCCATCGAACATCTTTGGGACGAATTGGAACGTGTGAGATCCAGGAACTGATCACGACACTCCTCGAGGAATGGAGGTCAACACCTGTGGACAGTAGGCCATGTAGGGTGGAGGCAATGATAGCAGCTCGGGGTGGTCCTATACACTTCTGATTGAAGCTTTTTGCGGCTTTACGGTAGAGCAACAGGTGTCCCAACTTTTTTGATCATGTAGTTTATATCAGATCTGCTCAAAAAGAGAAAATTCATGAAGTTCATCGAGGACATCACCACCCTCAACAAAAATAAAGTCCAAGGAAAAACTATTTCTCTGCCATATATTAAGTTTTTAATAAGAGGTCTAAATTCAGTGTTTAAAGCTTTTAACATTTCCCTCTCTTATACTCCGTTTCCACGAACTGACAATTCTCGATTCAGGAAACTCGATTTGACAAACAAGATTGGCGGATCTAGTTTTAGGATTCCAGTCTAGTTTCACGAACGGAGTTTCTATCTAGTTTGTCCGATTGTGGCATTGTTTGAAAGTGCAGTGCATTTTTGCTTTGTCAACAATACGGATACCCAACAAAGGCGTAGAATTTTGTATATCTCTCTATTTATGCGTTTAAAATTTCTACTGTTTATTAATCAACAAATTCGTCCATTAGCTTTATTATCACAATCATAATTTATATATTTTATATGGAATTGCCAAACCAATCACAGCTCTCATTGACCTGATTTTTTAAAATATTCCGTTCAATACAAAGGAAGTGACAGCTTTTGCTGCCATCTATCTACAGATTAGCTGTCCAACTATCGAATCGAGCAAGATGGCGGAATCGCGTCGCATGGAGAAATGCAACGTTTTAAGCACTTTTATCTTAGCTTCGAGCAGTTAATATGGGACAGAATGAATAATATGAATGGCGCCAAAGATTTGCAAATCAAGAAAAGATACATTTCCTTCAAATTTACTAGACTTGTACATCGCTCACTGCGCGTAGATGTCCCTCCCCCCCTTAAACATTTCTTCTCTATTTCTTCTTCTGTTAACTCGAGTTAGCTCTGATCGCTTCGCTATCTACATTTTGACTCTATTGCAATTTATTTTATGTAATCAGGAATAAATGAAGGAGGTTCATCTGTTTCTGATGTGAATCTTTGTGCAAATTATTAAGGGCCGCCGCGTGGATAAGTGACCCCTCTATCATGGTTTTGAGCTCCAGATAACATCTTTGACTTTTGATATTTTTAATCTATAAGTAATGGATTTATAATTACATATTATAATTACTCATTTATTCAAAACGTAGTAGATTCAATATTATTATAAAAATATTGTTTCTTATTTTTATTATAAATATTCATTTATTCAATAATAATGTAATTGTTTTTACTGTTAAAATTAAGAATATTACAGTTACTTCACATAAAATTTACAGCGGTACAAGGCATACAAGGTTGTACTGCACAGTCGGTGCATGAAGGTTTTGACCCAAGTCAAAATTGTTTGGCTTCCTTACAATACTTCAATCCAATGAGGTTACTTTTTCCCGTTATCTAGTCGAGTACGCTTACTATGGAGAGATTCCATTAAGTTGTTGCTTAGCATCGGGGGAAGGCAAGCTTTACGTCACGTGCTCAACTCCGTTGACAAAAAGATTATTTCGGCTGTTCAGATGAGAATTTTTGTTTTATTAATAATAAACTAATCTATTTGGTTAATAGTGTAGCATAAATGCTGCACAGTATCGATCAAGGTCAGTGGAATATAATGTCTCGCAGTGCGCAGGGTGGGCTTCACCACGGGGAAAGCAACATGACGTCACGGGTACCGAGCACAGCATTGCCTGCATTTAAAAACATTGTAATTGAAGAAACTAATGGGAAAAGAAACTGTAAGAGCAAGAAAAACACACATGATAAATTGTAATAAAATGCTTTAAACATCTGCCTACACAATATCTTTTTTTATTTAAACAAGGAAATAAACAAAAGAATTTTTAATATAAAAATATTTTTTTTTTTATTTCTATTCATGAAGAAGAATGCGGTTCATATCTCTTAATCTAGTATAAGTTCTCGACTTAACAAATTTATGTATAATTTCATGTGTTAACATGCAATGTTTTTGGTCTAACGCTTTTTCAGCTAGCTGAAAAACGTTGGTTATTATTTTTTGTTCTATTCTTAAACTAGAACCATGGAAATTTCAAAAATGTCGTTCAGTACTTCAGGAGCTTTTAGTAACTTATTAGAAAGATAGCTTAAATACCCTCTTGATAGCTGTGATACCAATAAAATTCTGCACCGTCTTTAGCTTATAACTCCTTAGTAAACACACATAACTCAAAATATTGTTTTTCGAAATTTTTGTGCTTTGAAGCCATTCAAAAAATCTAATCCTTCTTTTTTATTTTTTCTCCAATATTTGCCTTTTCGGATATACATATGCTAAAAAATTATAAACCACTGAGCTGACGTTGGGAATTAGCGTGAAAAAGAGTTTATTTGATCAAAATGTTTTTTACGAATAAACAAAATAATGTTTGTTCTATAATATGAAAGATCTCATGTTTGATCTTTAGCTGATTTGTATCGTAGATAGGCATAGTGAAATTAATTTTTATGCTTGTGCGCGGCAAATATCATGTAGAAGCGTGCTACTGGGGAGCGATCTTGGTGCCGGTGACGTCATCTGCGCAGTAGCGGTGAATTTTGGCTCAAGAATTGCGGGACCTTTCTTCCACTGACCTTGGTATCGATATAATTATATGCGTGATCAAGCGATAAGCTGATGCAGCTGGTGTGATCGGAAGTGATTTACAGGTGGAAGTGGAAGCTATTTTCTTTTGACTGCTAGAAAGGTTACAAATCTCATTTTTTTGTATATTTTGTGCATATATAATATTTAACGACAATTATGCCAAAACCATCCGAAATATTTTTTTAATTTATTATATAACTAGATGGATCCCGTCAAAATTTGACGGAGAACAACCTATCTTATTATCAATCCCCATCTCTTTAATTAAAAAATAATAAAATAAAAAATTTGTCATTATGAACAAAGAATAAGAAATGAGTTAATATATAAAATCAAAATAGCTTTAAACTAAATTTTTCTGAAAGCATTAAACTGAGACAAAGTGTCAGTGGATAAAGTTATCAGTTTTTAAAGCTCTTTTTAATGATATAACATTTTCAGAGTTTTTCAGTAGTCATAAAGAAACGTCATAAAATGATCAAGGCAGGATTTTCTTTCTGCAAATCTTCAGTTTATTTAATTCAAAACATTATTGAATATTGTCTCATTACAACAATCCCTGGCTTCTGACGGATTGTCGTAACTTTCTTTGTTGGCTTCAAATGCGCAAGTAGTGCCAATTTTGCTCTTACAAAAAATGCTTTGCGTTATAATATACAGGATTATATATTTTAATAGTAGAAAATATTACATGATTTGAACAAAGGAGGATTTTTGTAAAAGTAACGGTGGTATGAATTAGTGTATATTTTATTAAAAACTAAAATATAGAATATAGCATGCCATGATACAATCAACAAAGTTTTTTAAACCCTCAAATAAACAGATCAAATTGCACACTTGGATGAAAAAAATTCAATCTGTTTATGGTGTTCTTTACATACACCGTTTAAAACCGTTTAAAATAACGACTGCTACGAGATGACAGTAGCAGCCGGGACCGACGGCTTAACGTGCCCTCCGAAGCACGGGGGGTTTCATGATGGAAGAGGTGCTGGGGATAAACAAACCAGAGGCTGTACCAACCGCTGAAAAACCAGCTATGGCCAATCGGCAAATGGGTCAGACCAAAGTCCCCCAACAGCCGCGCCCCAAATAGCTATCCCGCCAGCGGTGGCCCTCAAGCCCTGGCCGTCACCCAACCAGCAGCTGGCCGCGCCTGAAGTTGCTGAACTCCATCCCAAGGTGTATACCTGCTATCATCCATTCTAATCTGCCATAACACTCAGTACAAGTACCTGATTTTGCAACCGACCAACATCCGCTAAGCTCAGCCCCTAAGGAGCACTCGCGGATAGAGAGCACTTGAAACTTCCACACACTGAACTTAGTCTTTTCAGCCAGCGTGCCTGGCGCAATCAATCCATCAATCCATAAAAGTTATAATTTTTAAGGAATGGGGGGCTGTGCCCCCCAGACCCCCCCTCTAACGAACCCCAACCTATTTGGTTACAGGGGGCAGTTGGTTTCCCCCCGGCCGGTTACAGGAATCGCGACAATACAGACTGAGCGAGATGGATTGATTACGCCAGGCACGCTGGCTGAAAAGACTAAGTTCAGTGTGTGGAGGTTTCAAGTGCTCTCTATCCGCTACCCTAAGACTCAGGTAAAAACCTTTTTGCACCCGACTGTACGTAGCCACTGCGTTGCAGGACCACTAGTGTTGCTGGTATTACCATGCAATTATAAGGCGACTCCTTATGCTTGCGTTTAAAACAAAAATTCAATAAGAATACACGTTACTTTCAACCTGCGTTCTATTTTCAATAAATCCAATTTTGTACTTATTTATTTGGGTTATAATCACCTAAATAACCCATGGCAAATAAACAGTTACCTGTACATGCAAGACTTCAAAAACTCAAAACTAAGATAGTATCACCTCAGCAAACAAAGTCAAGAACAACTTCATACGGAACCGCCTATCAAACGTTTTAATATACATGTTCAGAAAAAAAAAATTGAAAATATTGCCTCGCTTCAGCCATCTCCTTCTGAGAAGACACAGCATTCTCCTTGGCCCGATCGGAAATTGATTGACATTAAAAATAGCTCGTAAAGAATACTAATTGTTATTCACCGAAAACAATTAAATTAAACTTTTTTATGCAAATCACCAACAATTTATAAAAGAATAAGAATAATCCTTGTTAATAATAAGGAAAGAGGGCTAGCAACGATTAGAGCGGAAATTCTCACGGAAATGCTTATGTGAGACAGCGCTTTTTCTGCCATCTACTGATTAAGTTATAAATGGGGTCTGCAAATAATTCTTCGGATTATTTGCTTTGATAAAGGAGAGCCTCTATCCGAACCGTCAGCCTTTTATTTTGATTTTATTCATTATTTATCATTCATAAAATATTATTTATTTATTTTTAACATGATAATGTTTTAAGCTGGACATCATTCTGAAAAAGTGATACGGAAATAGTTTTCCATTGTTGTTGCAAGTTTAAGCATTGTTAGCGCCAACTTGAAGCAAAGGCCAGAGCTAAAAAGTCACCTGACCATTGTTATCTGAGTATCAATTTTTATTTAAATGTTTACTACAGAGATATTATGAAATATATTGAATGTGTGGTAAAAATAGCACCAATTCTAACAGATAGTGGTACTTCGCTGTATTGCCTAGCCAATACATGTAATGGCCTAACGTTTTGATGCCGGTGTTTTGAATGAAGACTAATGAATCCTAATATATTGGAATAACCCCTTTTTCCACTACAATAAATATTTTTTAATACTCACAATTTAATTTATAATTTCTTATTTTGAAACATTTCGATCTTTTGATGCCTTTTGAAGTCTTCAGCTTATTTAGAATTTATGCGCTTGTTGAATATCTATGTGCTTGATTTATTTCTAAGATTTCTTCCTCTCTATAATTAAGAATAAAGTTCCGACCCAAAAAAGCATTACGGATGATGCAATAATCATTATATACGGCAAAAAGCTTGCACATGCCGTCTTTGTGGTCCATAATTAGAACTGTGAGCATAGACCAGAGTAAGGAGACGCACTTTACGCATAGATGCGTGTTTACTCGACATATCGAGGGACTCGATACCCGTGCTTATATTTCATGCTCCAGTAACTGAGGAGTAATCACGCAAAAACTATATGACTATATTTTGTAAAAATGAAGATGACTGTCGATCTTTCCAGTAAAATAGAATAAGAATCTGAAAATGCAGTTCGTTTTAAATCAAGAACGTATTCGCCTTCATGCAGGTACTACGAAATCAATACATCCAAGAAAATCAACACAGGACCAGAGTGAATTTTCAAGCAAAACCGCACTTGTCCGAATAATCAACCAGAGGCGTCGAATCACAACATGTGACTGATGCAAATTGTAAACGAGATACACATATCCTTATTGAGGATTGGATTCTGAAAGACCCCAATTCCTTGTCGACCTGCTTCCAAAATCTCCAAAAGATCAGTCAGATGAAACGAATCTGCGCCACAAAAAGTCAGGAAAGACTACAGAGTCCATCCAAGTAAAATCGTCGGAATTCTTCAGGTACGACGAACAGTCGTCGTGTAAGACTCTGTTGAAAATGGGAAGAACGACAGACGACCTCTTCCTGACCTCAGTTTCGAACAACCTATCGTAGCTGCCAAGAAAAAGACCGTGGAGGGTCTATTGCGGACTATATTTAGCAACTACTGTCGAGAAGTAGAACCTTTGAAATGATACGCCGGCATCATTGATAAGGACCCAGAAACCGAAGAGAGCGATGACAACAGTAAGTGCGACTGTCTCGAAGAAGACTGCTTTTATTTTGTTTAGAACGAACAGTAGATTTTTGTATTCCTTGAATAATCTTTGTGTTTTTCTAAACACTGTGTAGATTTTTAGCCGAATGATTAGTACCATTTTGTTGTGTAAGCAGAGAACTGTCTGCTTTATTTTTAAATGTATTTTGGTGCATAACAAAGAAAACCCCTAATCTAATCTTTCACAGAAAACCACACAATTCCCATTGATTTCAAGCCAATCAGCACATGTGCAAAATTAACAATTTTCCCCCATAAAAAGCAATCATGTATAATTTGACAGCACACAATAAAATTGTTGTTTAGAGTAATAAGGGCGATTTAGGAAAAAAAAATTAAGAAAGCTTTATAGAAAAGAAAATTCTTGGGTGACATATGCGCTTTTGCGTTATTTCTCCTCAAATATAAGACCTTTATTCAGTATTACCGATGTTGTGTAGACTCGTCTATTGATAAATAAATAAAAGTTATTTAGGCCTGTTTGTTTGTTGCATCTCAAAACATTATCATAATTCAATGCTTCGGATTGCAGATTAGAAACTAATTTATATCTTTTTTATTATTTTAATTAAAAACTATTATTTATTGATTCTTCTAACTGACTGGGTTTCTTTTCGCAGATGGGAAGTTGAAAAAGCGAACTCCGTTTGGATGAAAATATGAATTGTTGCATCCGACAACACTACATACGTGTCTACTTCTCGTGACGTTTTTTACTTGCTCGTTCTCGTTCATTTTAATCACCATGCGGATGGTTGAAAACAGCCTCAAAATGCATGAAACAGACCCTTTGTTTGGTCCACGGTCTATAGATATTCATGGTCATCGAGCTCGATTGTTAAAATGAAGCTAAAGTTTCTAGCTCCCGGTAGGGCGGAAACTCTATTGATAAGTGGCGCTGCATGTACAACCTGCCCAACTGCGCCTGCAGCGCCACCCTGTCGGCAGACAGAAACTTTACTTTCGTATTCAGTTTCAAAGAAAATCTCTATCGCAGGTTGCGGTCGGCTATAGTCAACACCTCCTAAAGAGAAAGCCTCTGCACGGAAACGTCATACATTGTTACATCATCATAGTAGTGCTTTGTTCTTCGTATTTCTACCAATAATAAGCCCTGAATTTGCACTACTCTGATGATGTAACAATGTATGACGATTTCCGTGCAGAGGCTTTCTCTTTAGGAGGTGTTGCTATAGTGCGATCTATGCGGCACCAGGCGCGATCTGTTTTCCTTAGCTTCTCGAAACCACAGCTTACTATATAGATAACAGCCTGCTCAATCCATAGTTTCCAAGTTTCACCGCAGTAAAGGAGGAGGGCGCTTTTAAGTAGGGTGAAGTAGGGGCCAAACGCGGGACTGTTTTCTATTGGTTGTTCATTGTCACGTGCTATTTTCCGCCATGTTGTGTCCAAACTGCGAATATTTAAACTCTATTTATAGTAAAGAGTTGTGTGGAGGTAAGACGTTTTTTTGTAATTTTAAAAGATTTTAAAAGATTTTAGTGACGAAAAATGCCTTCCTGTGCTGCAGTAGTGTGTGCTCTAAAGATGATTTTATAATGAAAGACGATCTTCAGACCATGTGACGATCTTCGTTAAGCTGCAATGAAGAGGGAGTGCTATCACTTTCAATTAACTTGGTATTGGTATTATCAAACGGTTATAGAAAGTGGGGAGATCGTGCTGATTGTCTAAAAGGATAGTTCCAAGTATGAATTAACTTTTTTCGCATTCTGTTTTCCTCAATCAATAAACATGGGACAGAGCAAGAACAAGTTCGAAGGTGAGATAGATGGAATAGGTACAATAGCAGTGCACTAATGGTAGTGATATGCTCCCCCCCCCACTTAAAAACATTCAATGCTAAGATATAGCATGTCATATATCAAGCAACTCGTAAGGATGTGCCAGACACAAATATAACGGTGATTAACTCGCGTCCTAATGGTACCATACGGTACCTTTGGAAACTTTCATTGCTAAGACATGGCATGTAATATATCAAACAACTCATAATGACGTGTCATGAATGAATCTAACGAGTAATTAATAATGGTCGAAATTAGTTTAGTAGTAGTAAAATAGGAGGTGTTCTAATAGTACCATCACAAGTTTCTCGCTTCAAAGTTTATATAGCTTTATTGAAAGGGTTTAAAATGCTAGTTACCCATAGCTATTAAATAGTTCCAAAAATTTACAGAAATTTTGATTTATATTAATGTGTGTGTGGGGGTATGTAATTCAACGATTATCGACTAGTAATTTTTTAATTCGATAAAGCCTCCCTTTAGCATCAATTTCAATCACCCAAAGAAACACGTTAATCCTTTCTTAAACATTAGCCAACCCCCGTTCTTCGAGCAACGGCGAGTCCGTCTAATTACGAGGTCACTTAACCGTCGTCCACTTTTCGATCAAAGTGGGGGTAGAACGAAAGAATGAGAGGTGGGGGTATATAAGGGGGGGGGGGGGAGGAGGAAGTTGGGTGAAATCGGTTTGCCTCATTAGTTGGCACGCGTTGCATCGCCTCCTTCCACTTTGGTTCGTTTCCAGCCAATCTTTTCGTGTGATTAACCCGTCCCTATCGGCAAGGGTCATTCATCACCCCCTGACAGTGTTGAATCCTCTCGCATCCCTTCTTGCAACGTCCATTCTCCTCGTTGACATGCAAGAAAATTTAAGCGCCTAAATAAATAAATACCAGGGAGGGAGGAAAAAGTAGCAGCCGCGGCCGTATAACTTTTATGAATAAACATTCTCCTTCTCCCACGTGATTTGCTTGTTTGTTTTTCACTCTTCTTTCGGCCTCCTCATCCCTTAATGATTTCCAAAGAATGACGTTAGCTTAAGGGTTAAAAAGGTTTTTGCGCCGTTCTTTCCCCCCATACTAATCACAATGGCGATGGCTATAAAAAGCTACAACTTTATGACGTGGTACAAAGCCGTCCCTTAACTAAATGTTTACACGGTCGCTTGACGTTTATTCCATCCTTAATCGCCTATTACTTTTAAATTATCCCATTCGGCAGAGAACGTTAATTGTTATTTGGGTGGGAAATGACGCTTGGAAGAAAACGCTTAAGTTCCTCGTTTAACCATTCACTATTGCTGGTGCTCGCAAATAAATCGTTAACAATGACTAAGCATATGCAATTAAACGTAACAACATATAAACTAAACGTTATTCCTTTATTTACATGAAACGCAGCTCACTTCAATTAGCATCGTGCAAAGCTTAACTTTGAGAAACAGGAGTGCCATTGAAGCTAAACAGACATTATAGACATAGCTGTATTTCGGAAATGGTGCGTAAAATGAACAATGTGACCGTGCAAGCAGGGAAGAGGACAGGTTCTCTGTCTTTTGGGAGAGTTTTGGAGTTTGGCCGCCATCTTGAAATCCGTCATTTTGGGTCATGTGGCATATCACCTAACACCAGTATCTTCTCAGAAGTTCATTTCTGCAATCGGATTTCAGTTAACTGTTGTGGTTCACAAATTATTAACAAAACTGTACCATTGTCTTTTGCAGATACACTGGTGGCCAAAAGTTTGGACCAACCAGCAATGTCAAGAAAAACTGAATTTATACGAAAACTGTTTTACACCTACAACTCTAAGTGAATATGAAACAATATTCAGGGTAGAAACAAATTTATTTCTGCGTTGTTGGTTTCTTATTACCTAAAATCAAAATAAGACTGGCCAAAAGTTTGGACCACATTTGTATCGCATAAAAAGAAAAAAGTATTACATCATTAACTAAGCAATTATTTTGATATTTGAGATCATTTTGACTCTACAATATTTGATAAACGACCTGAAATAGAATTAAACAAGCTTTTAATAATATTTGACTTAACAGCTTTCTGAATGGCTGCTATTTGTTGTTCTCGAGATTTGTACTGTGGTTTGGTAAATTTTTTGTTCCGTGAGATGCCACACATTCTCAAAAATATTGAAATCTCGATTTCGAGCAGTCTAAGCAAAATTGGAAATGTTGTTGCTCTCAAAATAGGCTTTCACAACTCGTGCAGTAAAGATTGCAGGACTGTCCTGCTGCTAAATCCATGGTTTTTGCTTAAACTAGACTTTGCACAAAGGGATGAACACATTGTGAAGATCATCTTTATATTGAGCTGTTGTGCAATGTCCATCTATAATGTGAATCTTCAACTTTCCGTTGCTTCCAATGGCACCCAGAATCATCACTCCACTACCACCCATTTGGCGCTTAATTCGCAGTGGAACAAGTGTTTCTTTATCACGATGCTCTTCATGAGAAGCTATATTATCAGGACCATCCAAGCTGATTCGTTTTTCATCAGAAAATACAACCAATTGGAAGTCTGTGTTTTCACGCAGATGTGTCTTAGCAAACTCCAGTCTATCCTGCGTTTGTTTCTGTGTTAGTGGCAACTTTTTGGGTATAATTTCATAGGCAAAGTTCTGAGCACGTAGTTCGCTGCGAATTGTTCTTCTTGAGGCAGCGAGTTGCAGATTAAGTTTGACTTGTATGGTGTTGACTACAGGCCAAGGTGTAATATCATATCTAACATGTCTCTTAATTCTTGATTTGTCTCTTCGCGTCAGTGCACAAGGTCGTCCTATTTCCAATTAACATTTTTAACAATTCCTGATAAAGATTTGTAGCTCACATGGGAGATTTCAGCAACTTTTTTGAAGTTTGTAAATTGCTAGTTAAAATTTCTAATTCACTCTCGTTGGCCTTCAGTTAACATCATACAATACATAATCTGGTTTTAGTGCTCACCACGCAACACGATGACTTGTAATATGCAAACTATTTGCATGTTTGTGATGTTGGTCCAAACTTTTGGCCAGTCTTATTTTGATTTAAGGTAATAAAAAAGCAACGACGCAGAAATAAATTGGTTTCTTCCCTGAATATTGTTTCATATTTACTTAAAGTTGTAGGTGTAAAATATTTTTAGTATAAATTCATTTTTTATTGATTTGCTGGTTGGTCAAAACTTTTGGCCACCAGTGTAAATAAATATGGCACTAATGAAGGAGGAAAGGATTGAGCTGATCCTGATGTTCGAGGAACGGGACGACCAAATCATCAACAGATGAGGCAACCTTAACAATGGTGTTGGCAGCATTTGCAAAGAGTCCACAACGCAGCACAAGATGGCTTGCAGCTGAATTATCCATAGCACAGATTCTGCGTATCAACAAGTGGCGTCCATTCAAAGTTCAGATGCAGTAAAACCTATCCGAGGATGATCAGGAAAAACGTGAGGAGTTCTATACTTGGGCTCCGGACAACTGTCGACTGTGTCCCTCATTTCCACACAACATTATGTACAGTGATGAGGCAAATTTTTATGTCCATGGTGAGGTGATCTGTCAGAAAATGAATTATTAGAGCAACATGAACCCTCATTGGGAGAGGCCGTGGAATGGTGAGCTTTCACTGAACACACTGGCACGGCTAGTCACTGGATGGGGGACCACAGTGACACAGGATCTTCACCCCCCTCCCGGCTGCTGCGACCATCTTACAGTAGTCGTTCATCAACGGACCCAAGTCGTCGTTCTCTGGCCATACAGGCCCTGGATGGATGTGTTGGATTCCATTAAATATAAATAAAATAAAATAAATAAATTGGACACACATGTATCCATCCAAAGTCGTTAGTGATGTGAAGACGTGGAATACGGGGCACCCATTTAATTGGATCAATTTTCATAGACGGTACCCTAAATGGTGATGAGTACCTGAGAAACATTGTGTTCCCGTCACTGTTGACTGAAGATGGGAATTTTCCAAGTTATTTTTTTCATTTGGATGATGCACCAGCACACTACGGACGTAATGTCTGGATGAGCATCTACCTGGTCATTGGATTGGCTGACGGGATCCTGTGTAGTGCCCACCAACTTATGTATGCTGTAAAAATCCAAAGCAAACGTCACCTTCCTACATGCCCATCACAGCATTACTCCGACGTTCTTGTCCGCGTACATAATGAACAGAGCTCTGTGCCCAGCAACAGGAAGAACGCATTGAACACAGTTAAAATCTGCAATCCAGTTTTCGTTGCGTGTTTTTGTTTGGAGAGTGTCAGCGTTTTTGTTAATAACTTGTGAACCACGACAGAAAACTGAAACCCGGTTGCAGGAATGAACTCTTGAGAAAATACTGATGTTAAGTGATATGCCAAATGACCCCCTTCCCATTTAAGAAAATGACCCTTAACCCAAGATATCAGATTTCAAGATGGCAACCAAACTCCAGAACTGTCTCAAAAAACCTGCTAGCATGGTCACACATCAGTTCCGAAAGCTATGTCCAGTGACTTTTGACTCACCCTGTACTACAATTAAGCCTCCGTTTAACAACAAATTTCTGAGAAGCATTGCAAAGGGGAGGAGATTGATCCACGACTCTTCGCGTAACTTTCCATAGGCCTCTCAGCGTTGTAGGTTTAAGGAGTCCAAAGCCACAGAAGTCTACCAATTTGTAAGATATCTGGGGACCTACACGGGATGGATGAAAACGGGATCACCTTGATTCCGGTACCTGTTTCTTTTGCTTCATACATTGCTTTGCAATGAAATCGCCCCACACACAAGGAGTTATTCGAATGAGCCAAAAAGAGGTATACAGCAAGAAATACATCTGAACACACCTTTATTACTTTATGGAACCAAGACGTGCACTCGGTTGCACAGGGTGTCCCAACCTCTAGTGGCGACGCATTGTTCCAGCCGCAGGTGTAGGTCTTCATACAGGTGGCGAATGTCATCTTGGGGTAAGTCTGCGCAGGCCTTGTGTCAGTTCATGGAGATTCCGGGGTGATCCGTAAACGACGTTCCGCCATGTCCCACACGTGCTCAAATGACGATAGGTCTGAGGACCTCGCGGACCATGGCAGGCAGTTGACATCATGCAGACATGTCATGCTCATGTTTTCCGCGTGCGGTCTGGCGTTATCCTGCTGAAAGACTGCGCCGGGTGTGTAGAAAGGGCAGTAATACGGGCTGCAGAATCTCTGTGACGCACCGTGCTGCTGTCAGGGTGCCTTGGATAGTGACTAAAGGCGTTCTGGTATCGTAGCCGATGTCATCCCAGAACATGATTCCGGGTGTTGGTCCAAGATGGCGATACCAGATGCATTGTTCATTGGCACGTTCCAGTGGTCTGCACCACACTTGTCTTTGCATTCGTTCAAGATACCATTGCAGTCGTATCGATCGGTGCTCAGGTGTCAAAGGAAGACACAACAATGGACGCCTGGTAGACATTGTCGCGGCGTGTGACCAGCGTGCTATTGTCGCTACTGACACGGAAATAGTGATGTTGTCGCGCAGTTGCCGCAGGATGATGGTTATATTCGCAGTATCCGCCTATCGGTACAAGCTGACGTGCTTCTATGGGGCCCAGAGCCTGGTATTCTGGCACGTGTGCCTTCCTCTCGCCATTGACTCCAACATCGGCCTACCGTCCGTCTGGTTGACCATCCAGCCTCGGAGAGGTTAGTAATCCGATCTCGTTCAAAGTCCGTTAACTGCCTGAACTCTTGTTGTTGTCGTCGTAGCGGCATTGAGACAGTCGTGCGGATCGCAGTATTGTAGGTTCACGAGTCAGTTGCTTCCTCTCTAATGCATGGAACGTCTCGCACAGGTGTCAACTGATGAGCCTATACAGACACCCGGACACCCTGTATCAACCCAAATGGTGATGTCCCGTGAGCATGCATCTGAGGTAGTCGTTTACTAGTCGGAGGTAGACGAACCCCCCACTAAATATCGATTAGGTCGGATAACTCCTTGTTGGTGGGGCAATTTCATTGCAAAGCAGTGTAGTAGACCAATGAAGAAAGTGAGCTGTGTCTCGATCCTTTCTTAATGTTGATGTGGTAAGCATCTGTGGAGACGGAGAATTTCTTAATGACAAATCGGGTTCTGTTGGATGTAGGTAGAGTTGATTTTAACGTCGGTATTTACTTTGTGAAACCTGAGCTTGAAATAAAAACTATAAGCAGCTGCAACCGTAAACCTTTTGGAAAACTTCTTCTTGTATTGGCTGATGAAAGTAGCCCGTCCTTTGCCATCTTTCTACCGGTAATGCACAATCGCGAATTATTGGTGTCATCGAAGTATATACAATCCTCATCTAGAGTGACCACTTATTGCCTTCTGTAACACACCAGATAAGGTTAGTAAAGTTTTCTCGGAAATGCAGTTCTGTAAGACGATCCCAAGAGAGTTTCAGCTATAGCGTCCGACGTTTCTTCGAGGCATTTTAAGCTTCTTGGACAAGTGGCGCTGTATAGGAGGTTTTTATAATGACAAAATGCTCTAACTCTCTTCATATTGGCTCTGTTAGGCTGGGTTCTGTTTCTGGTTCGTTCTTCACTGCGACCCCTAACACGAAGTGGAAGCTGTTTGTTCCTCTGAATTGCACTTTTCAATTATTAGGGGAAGAACTGAAACGTGTCATCAAAGTTTAGGGACACCAGCAATTCTGCGGGCTTCACATAACAGGAATTAATAAACGATGGCACCCCTTTTTGCTCTAATGACAGCCTCCACCCTCCGAGGAAGACTTTCAGTAAGAAACTGGAATTTCCCTCCATTCCTGCCTCAGAGCACTCGTTAGTTCAGCCACGGATGAAGGACTACGACATGATCTGGCTCGTAGTCGACGTTTCAATTCATCCCACAGGTGTTCAATGGGATTGAGATCGGAAATCTCGCCAGGCCAATCCATTTCTTCATCCCCGTTGTCTTGAAACCAGTCATGTACAGACGTTGCTTTATGTTGACACAGAAAAAGCTCATCCCCGAACTGTTCTCATAATGTTGGCAGTGCACAGTTGTTGAAGATGTCTCGATAAGCAACAGTATTTATCGTTCCTTATCCGAAGGACAAAAAAGAGCACTTCCTCCAAACATACTAGCGCAGTCAGGTAGCAAAAGTTCTGACTACCATCCGCCAAACCCAACTTCGTCCATATGACTACCGTGATTCATCAGTCCGATAGGACACGTATCCGCTGTTTCATGCTCAGATTGTTGTCGCCTGGAATTGTTGTCAAGATGAAGGGCTTGTGAGGAGCAGCACGAACGTCGAAACTCATGGATATTGGAGTTCCTAACCATTATTATGCTAGCAACACAGGAAGCAGAGTTTATGAACTTTGTAGCAATCGTTTCAGCAAAAGACACGCGCAAACACTCGTCGATCTCTGTGGGTCTAGCATTCGTGATTGCACTGTTGTTGCTCCCTGGGTCTTCCGCTTGGCAATCACATAGCCTGTAATTGTACGGGGTATTTGTAGAATGGTGGAAATCTCACGGCCTGACTTATTGCATATGATGGTTCCACGTTGGAAGTCGCTGAGCTCTTTTGAACGACCCATATCTTAAAAATACGAATTCTAATTCAACTATAAACGCTATACGAGGTCTGTTCAAAAAATACGTAGACTGACGTCATAAAACAAAATATACTTTATTCAGAAGTTACACATCTGGGTCCCCTTCAAAGTACTCTCCTTCCCGACGCACACACTTATCCCAACGGTGTTTCCACTTTCGGAAACAGTCCTGGAACGCTTCTTTTGTGATGTCGCATTTGCCTTTATGTCGGGAATCGTCTCAAATCTCCTTCCTTTCAAAGGTCTTTTGAGTTTGGGAAACAAGAAGAAGTCACAAGGAGCGAGGTCAGGTGAGTAGGGTGGGTGAGGAAGAACAGTGATCGAGTGTTTGGCCAAAAACTCTCGAGTTCTGAGGGCTGAATGGGCTGGAGCGTTGTCGTGATGAAACAACCAGTCACCTCTCGTCCACATTTCTGGCCTTTTCCACTCGTCCAGTGGCAGTTTTTCCGAGTTTAACACAAATTTTCACAGCAACTCTTTGCTCGTTCAAGTCACTCATTCTAAAAATCCGCCAAACGAAAAAAAACACACTTCACAAACAACCGCGTAGCTAATCAACCAATACTGATATTTGCAATCAAAAAACTGCCTTGTAATCAGCGGATCTGTCAGAAGATGGCGAAACCAAGCGATTTTGATTGGGACCAACAGGGCCCGCGCAATTCAAACAGTCTACGTATTTTTTGAACAGACCTCGTACATTAGTGTAAGTAGTTTTGCATCAAATCATAACGTTCAAAACATACGCGATTGAAATGGCGCAACTTTGACTAACTTTATATAAACTTAATAAGGGAATTATGGCTAACTCAACCTAACCTTCACATTTCAAACGATAACGCCATTTAGGAAATTCTTTTTTCAGACCACTGAAGTACGAATTTCTAATCATATAAACAAATGATTTCACTCTCTCTTCGAATCACTTTTATTTCATTTTATAATTCCATAACCAAGAGAGCTGCTTCACGAAATTATATTATAGAACCTAAAGCTTTTCCAGATTCCCTTCCTTTCGTTCGCGTGTCTTTGCTTCAACGTTTCCTCGCGTCTCATTTAATATTAAAATTTTGACCCATTATGTAATAATGACTTCCACTTGTATTTTCCACGATGGAATTAGTGAGTGGTCGCTGGAGGCATATATGGATCCAACTTTTGCAGGAATGCAAAAATTGCTACACAAACACACTGGCCAATGAAATTAGAAACATCCGTTTAATATTTTATTGGACCCCCTTTAGCCCGAAGTGCAGCGGGTTGGCAAAGAGTCAACAAGATATTGAAGCAAATGTAACTCAATGGAAGATCAAGCGTTCACCTGATATTCTCTTAGTTCTCGAAAATTTTTGGAAGAGGATCATCTGTCGAATATACAGGGTCGGGACACATTGATATGACCACCTCTCCTCGAACATGTTGGACGAACCAGACAGTTTCGAGCAACCGAAGAGGTAACTGTGGGCCCCACGGGCCATCGATCCTAGAGGCGAGCGTCGGTTACGACGCCTGGCCAAGACCAATCGACGTGCCACTGTTGAGTAACTGACACAGCAAATGAACAGTGGGGCTACTAGGCGTGTCAGCACCAAGACAGTGCAACGATCCCTCTTGAGGTTGGCGCTCCGGAGCAGGCGTATGGTAACAGCACCCATGTTGACGCCTGTGCATCGCCGAAAACGTCTCGAATTCGCAATGGACTATCGCCATTGGAACTCGGCCGAGTGGCAAAGGGTTGCCTTCTCTGACGAGTCGCCGTTTCTGGTGAACAGGGTGGACGAACGATGGAGAATTCGCCGGGAAGCATCTGAGAACAGGCATTCCGACACCATCGTTGGAAGACGACAGGCTGGTGGGGGAGGTGTGACTGTTCGGAAGATGTTTTCGTGGTATGGTCTGAGACCACTGATACTACTGAATGCTGTTCGTTACCTGACGATCGTCGCAGACCAGGTACACCCCTTCATGTCGACAGTGTTTCCTCAGGGTGATGACCACTTTCAATAGGACAATGCTCCCTGCTATACTGCCAAAATTGTCCACGACTGGTTCGAAGAGCATGAGGATGAATTCAAGCTACTCCCATGGCCACCAAACTCCCCGGACCTCAACCCCATTGAACATTTGTGGGGCCATCTCGATCGCCATGTCCGCAAGCTGGACTCTCCACCACGCACGGTGACGGAATTACGGGATGCACTGATCGCCGAATGGTCCCAGATACCTGCAACCACCTTCCGAGGACTTATTGACTCTCTGCCACGTCGACTAGCTGCTGTGCTTGCCGCCAAAGGTGGTCATATTAATGTGTCCCGACCCTGTACACTAAGTGGTCAGATTATTATGACCACCTGAGTAGGCAAATTAACTATTATTTAGCGTTGAAGTTGTTATAAGGCCAGACCATTATAAATAGGGAAGCAGGTTGTTTACCACGAAGTGGTTTGTTTCTGAAGATATGAGTATACGACGCGATTTAGGAGCCTTGAACGTGGGATAATTGTTGGCGCTCGGAGCTATAGAGTGAATATCAGCAAAAGAGTTGCATTCGTCAAATGTTCAAGTGCAGCTGTTGTTAAACTAGACTGTCAGTCGGAATACAGGATCTGAACGTGCGAGTTGTGGCCGTCCATGACCAGTCAATGTTTGAGCAGAACAGAGAGTAACAAGACTGGTATTAGACAAAAAAAAAGGCAACAGTGCATCAAGTTACTGCAGATCTGAATCAGGGTTCCTCTCAAATGATCTCTTAATGCACTGTTTGCCGTACACTGCATCGTATGGGATATGGAAGCCGAAGGCCTGTTCGAACACCTTTGATGTGGTCCATTTGCATCGTGCAGATGATAGAGTGAGAATTTGGCGGAAACAGCATGAAAGCATGGAACTCACTTGCATGGACCCTTCAAGCTTGTGGGGGCATGTTTTCCTGGCAGGATTTGGGCCTTTTAGTACGTGTGTAAGAACGTCTGATTAGCACAGCATATCTAAGTATCGTTGCTGATCAAGTTCATCCTATCATGTTGATGGCGCATCCCATTGAAGATGGCTTCTTCCAACAAGACAATGCGCCATGCCACAATACTCGTATTGTGCAGGAGTGGTTTCAAGAACATGAGGGAGACTTTACCTTGCTTAGGTGACACCTCCTCCCCAATCATCAAATATCAATCTAATTGAGCATTTGTGGGACGAAGTTGAACAAGCCATCTAGCATCAAATTTCACGCAACTAGACAGTGCTATTCATCAGGCATGGTGTCAGATTCCTCGCATCACCTTTCAACATCTCGTGGAATCAATGCCAACAAGAATCGCCGCAGTACCAAAGAGGTAGTCATAATATTCTGGCCAGTCAGTGTACTGCTCCAACATACCCTATACATTTCCCAGGGGTTGATATCTGGATTTAGGGCGTCAGAGATGAACAGAACCATTATCAACGATGAAGAGGAAGCCGTCATAAAAAATGGATACAGAGAATCCAAAGAAACTGCATGAAAAAGCGCTGGGACTGTTATCTGAAATCCTGGCGTTATATTTAGTAAGTCACAAAATCGTTTTTCTTTTATTACCATTGCTGAAGTTTCAGAAATCTAAAGCCGAAAAGCGGTGTCAATTTGAACAATAATCTTTCGGACAAGCATCCATGCTCACGGAAGGAACCCGCAACCCAAAAGAATCGAGATGTAGTTCCTATGAACATCGCCGATAGAAGGAAAAGGTAACGCTGTCCAGTGTAAAACAGAATTACAAAGAACAGACAAACGAAGAACAAAAACGAAATTGAATTGAAACCTCGCGTCTTATTCAAAACGTTTCCTTATCCGGCGAATATATAGACAATCCTCAATCGTTCCCGTGGAGGTGAACACGCTCCACAGCTGCTTATCTGAGGAGGCGGACAGAACACCTATCATCAGAGCAGGCTTGTCACAAGGACTGTTCAACACAGGTTAACTATATCAGGAAGGAACAAATACAGACATACTTGCTTGGGCATGCGTAGCAAATATAATATCTAGCATTTTTAGCACATTTACGTAAAAAAAAGTGCTTACGCGATCGGTTTGTCCAGACATCCGTCTGTAGACACAATTCCAACAATGCATTAAGTTACGATGGGGAGAGTGGGGTAGTGAAGTGTTGCAAGTAACGAATCATCTTCGCATTGTGGACTTCGTTTCGGTTCCGCGCCTGGCCTATACGTTGCTGGCATAATGCGCGTGCAGGATGCACGTGATAGACGATTATACTCGTAGAAACGGAAGATCAGTGCCATTGTCCAAACCAAAAAGATTTATTTATTACTAGGGAGCTAATTACTTAGTATCATAACTTGAAAACGAATTAAATTTTTCACGTTCTGTTTTCACCAATCGATAAACATGGAACAGAGCACGTTCGAAAATAAGATAGTCGGAATATGTACAATTGCACGTGCTCTAAGGATACTCCTTAAAAATGTTCAATGCTAACATATGGCATGTAATATATCAAACAACTCGTAACGACGTATGAATTGGGAAGACTGGGAATTGGGTTAGTGATACGTATTCTAATAGTACCATACGGTACCTTTGGAAACTTTCAATGCTAAGATGTAAACTTATCGTTCTGCGATAATCCACCCTCTGTACAAGATACAAGATCATATAATTCCCAACATATTTCACCATCCAAATCCTTCAAATACCTAGGTATTCACCTAACCCATTAAACTCTCCTGGGACACCCGCACTAATACTTTAGCCGCAACTCTAAATCAACGTCTGGGTCTTTTCTCCCGCCTCCATTATCTCCCCTCAAACATCCTCCTATTTTACGA
Source organism: Rhysida immarginata (assembly GCA_023313115.1). Taxonomy (NCBI): domain Eukaryota; kingdom Metazoa; phylum Arthropoda; class Chilopoda; order Scolopendromorpha; family Scolopendridae; genus Rhysida; species Rhysida immarginata. Next base: position 113,502 of record JAHWFO010082738.1, read on the forward strand.
GGGGAGATCAAAAAGTAAGTTCCACTTCCACGGTATGGCCATTTATTACACCACCTACACAAAAGACACACAGCTATAGCAGCATGCAATGTAGGTTCACTTTTCCACATAGTCCCCAAGAGACCCTAAACATTTATCCGAACGATCAACCAACTTTTCGATTCCGGATGCATAGAAATCTCCTCAAGCGTTTTGTAACCACACGGTGACAGCCGCTTTCACCTCCTCATCGTTTCGAAATCGTTGTCCACCGAGTTAATGCAACTTACTCTCTAATGTCGCATCCACACGGTCAACATTTGCAATGGTACGGGACGTTGCGGGGCTGCCTACGCGATCTTCTTCTGTGACACCCGTGCGTCCTGCTTCAAACTGTTGACACCTCTTTACAATTCCTTGCCGGGGAATTGCACGCTCTCCATATACAGCAGTGATTTCACGATGAATGTCCGTGCAATTCACCCGTTTGGCCCATAGAAATGGGATTGCTGCTCGCACCTCAAGTTTGGAGTGGATATCCAGTTGATGCGCCACTGCTTTTAGCCCGCTAGTCACACAAAACACGACGGGAAACCACAGCAACCGTCCTATCCGACGTCTGCGCAGTTAATGTCCCTTTTTCCGCTTTGCCCAAGATTGCGACACACAGCGCGCTCCTGTGGCGAGTTAGTGCAGCTTACTTTTTGATCTCCACTTGTACAGCACTTTGATTCACCTCTGCGTTTCCTATGGCCTTCAATTCTGGGGCTCAACTACAAAACTCAATTTACTTCGCTTACTCAGGCTACAAAAATGGTTTGTTCGCATACTGCTTAAGTTGCCCAAACCCGCCCATGTGTTATATCTTTTTCACACAATAGGTATAACCCCAAGTCACCAACTTTATCCCACAAACGTACGAGGGTAGGCTGAAAAGTAATGCCTCTATGGCTGTAACCTTTTTTATTTTTTAACCGATTTTCAAAATTCTTTTTGTATCTGATACTCACATTTCTCCTCTATGTAATGCACTATTCACTTTTCGACATAGTCCCCACCCCTTTCCACGCATTGTACCAACGCGTGACTAGTCGGGTGAATCCGTCGGAGAGGAATTCCGGGGTTGTCGTCGACACGAGGATTGAATGGCAGCTGTGGATCCTCTTCTGCAGCACGATAATGCCCGTCCGCACACGATCGCCACACATCAGAGGGGGTTGCAGCGCCTACTGTTCAAAGATGAAAAATTGCAGTTCAAAAATGAAAGACTTTGCACCTTGCGACTTTCACCACTTCCCAAACAGGAAAGAGCACCTTAAGGGGCATGAGTTGCGTTCTGACGACGAGGTGAAACCTGCCGTTCGGTCTTGGTGTCGACAACAACCCCGGAATTCCCCTCCGACGGGTTCACCCGACTAGTCACGCGTTGGTACAATGCGTGGAAAGGGATGGGGACTATGTCGAAAAGTGAATAGTGCATTACATAAAGGAGAAATGTGAGTATCAGATACAAAAAGAATTTTGAAAATCGGTTAAAAAATAAAAAAGTCACAGCCATGGAGACATTACTTTTCAGCCCACCCTCGTATATACAAAGCACTCAATAACCACATTAAAACATCCCCTCCCCCAACCTTTGTTCACAACACGTCACACTAACTTACTACAAACCCCACGCATTAAGCGCAACTACCAACTAAAAAGTATATCAAATTCCACCTTACCCCCGATCATCGCCTTGCACCCAACATCTCCACCTTTAAAAGTCTCATTAAGAGATACTATACACTTCCCCAACCTGATAGCTTACCCAATTCTCCCACCCCTCACTGTCATAATTTACCAATTCTATAATATTCTTTCTTTCTATTTCATTCTGACTTTATTCTGACCAAATAAGCAATAAACAATAAGCAACTAACTATAAATACGATTCGGGACAAGTATTCATAATAGAATTAGAGTAGGATTATAATATTATCGATAGATTGGGATGGATTTAGAAAGAAATGGAGAAGAGGGGTCTGGTATAAAGTTGGATGTAACGTAAATCGAAACTCCATCTAATAATATGAAATGATTCACGTTGAGGATATCTTCCTGCTATTGCTCCTTCTCCAGCCAACACACAAAGGCAATCGTCTCCTTAGTCGGCGAAATACATTTCAGGAGAGCCCTTTCCACGAAAAGGAGATCATATTGTTCATAGAAGCATCTCCTGTAGTACCGGTAAAGTCGAGAGCCGTCGCCACATAATTAACTCCGTCCACCAATATAAAAGCCGCGTTTGCAGATGACGTTGAAGGCAAGACGCTCCCTGTGGTCTTCACAAACCCATCATGTTGAGTTTCTCGAGAGTGTCTCGCGCTTGGACGGTTCACAGAGGCAATTAAGCCGATTACGCCGAGATAAATCTCGTTTGCTGTTTGAGAACAGCTCTACCCCCACCTCCACCATCTCCCATTTGCCTCCACCTCCTGAATTACAAGTCGAGCGGACGCTTTTCTGGAGGAGAAGGGAAAAGAGGGAATAAAAAAAAAAAGAAAAAAAGTAAAATGCCTCATCAATCACGGCCCAGTCGAATAGCTCCTCCTCTTCTGTGCCTGACTATTTTTCAACCTTCATCGCAAAGTCCTCCCGAACTGTGCATTGCAAATGTGTTGGTCTTCCCTGCCATGTCAGACGTTAAGTAAAGGAAGCAGTGAGCCTCTCTCTCTCTCCTTTCGAACATTAGCAGCACACTTAAGGCCTTTCATTTCTGTTTCCCCAAATCGCATTATGCCTTCAGCCATTTTAAGATGAAAAGAGAGCCAGGTTAATTGCAAGCTGCTTAAAGTGATAATAAATTTATCTGTCAATAGTGGTTGACGGTCTTCTTAAGAATCGAATACTGTATTAAGGAATTTATAATGTATATCCATACTAAGAATTAGCCTCTTAATAAAATCATTTTATGCTTTATTCCTAAACAAGAGTAAAGACCCGTTTATAAGTCTGGAAAATCAATTTATTAAGTACCGAAAGGTGCTTTATACTATTAGTGGGGGGGGGGGGGGCGTGTCTGTCCGTCTTTCCGTCTGTGTACAAAGATAATAGAATAAAGGAACTGATTTGTCAAGAAGGAATACATTGTTACTTTCTGTTCATCTTTTAAGCTTTATTGACATCGGCGCGCGCACGTGAAATCGCTTTGTCGACGCACTATTGCTCAAGTGCTGCTTATCTATATTATTCAATAGCGAAAGAATGGAGCTACTTATTGGTTTTATAATGTCAGTCCGTCCCCTTCATTTCTACATTTCTACATTTTTTTGAGGTAGAAGGTTGAAATTCGGAATGTAGCTTACTATGGGCATGTCCGTCTGCACTATTTAGTTTGATTTTGACTGGTACAATTTGATGGGAATTACGGTGGTGGGATTTAGAGAGGGCAACATACAGGTATTGGACATTGAAACTGAAACACCTTCGCAAATAGCACTGGTTACCCCCAGGGCTGAATAGAACCTTCTGCTAGGTAATTAATCGTATGCATATCAATGAATCACGTGTCAGAGGTCTTGGTAGTCACTCCAGTAGAAAAGTTCGATAGTAAGCTTCAAATTGTCTGTGCAGAGCGCTATAATGGGAGACATATCCGACTTCAAAAGAGGGCAGATTGTTGGGGCGCGTCTAGCAGGTGCATCTGTGTCCAAAACTGCCACACTTTGTGATGTCTTACGTGCTACAGTATCCAGGGTGATGTGTGCATATGAACAGGAAGGACGAACCACGTCCAGGAGGAGCAACTGCTGGGGAAAACGGAAGTTGTCGGAAAGAGACGTCAGGACATTGACCAGGATTGTTGCACGAAAGCGGAAAACCACCGCAGCAGAAATCACCGCAGAAATGAATACACACCTCCAGGAACCTGTGTGCACGAAGACAATCCCTCGTTACCTGCATAAATCCAACATCCATGGCAGGGTTGCTATACCGAAGCCTTTCATCAGTAGTACAAATGCCTCCAAGCGGGTTCAGTGGTGCCGGACGCATAAAACGCGTCATATTCTCGGATGAGTCCAGCTACACTGTCTTCCAAACAACAGGGAGGGTATTCGTCTGGAGGAGCCCCTCTGATGCCTACAACCCAGACTGCTTGGCACCCACAGTCAAACACGGAGGTGGATCAGTAATGGGTGGATCAGTAATGGTCTGGGGTGCAAACTGTGCAGGACCTCTACCGATCCTTCCCAAGACGTGTTGCTGCTGTGCTGGCTGCCCCCGGTGCCCCAACACTTTATTAAATAAAGATTTTGGATTTCTACCAGGTGTTTCAGTTTCAATGTCCAATACCTGTATCTATGTGTTATTTAGGTACGCAAAGACGTAAAATTCAGTATCCAGATTTCCTCTAGGCAAGATCTACATTAATATGAAGTTTAGGCCCAACTGTTCCAATGGGATCGGATTTGCGGGGGTGGCAGTCACTTGGTCCTTAGAACTATGGCAACATATGGCATGTGATATATCATATGCTCGGAAATAATAAGAAAGGAATGAAGATACGAGCTTTTTTTACATTTTCTGCATATTACGTTCCAGAAAATCAATTTATTAATTAAAAAAAACTTGGGTAGAGGTAAAAAGTGCAGATAAAGGGGTAAAAATAGTGCCTGACCCTTCTTGGGAGACGGGGGGGGGGGGTTTAATTTCTTTTTAATAAAAGTATAAATGTATTTCTGCTTCACAGCTAAAGCTCCTCCTTGGAATGTTTACAAGATTTTATTAAATATTGCTTTACCAATTGATAAATGTGGTTCAGCGTACGAAGATGGTCGAAACCGATGCAATGTCACGTGCCTTAAAGGTACCAATATAGTTATGAGCGAAGATTTAGCAAGTAATATATCAAACAACTCGTAATGGCGAGCTATGGGCAAATATAGGTATTAAGTATTTTTTGCCAATCGATAAATATAGTTCGTAGATTATCTAAAACAGCTTAATGGCACGAATTCTATGTTCACCATTATGATTACTTCTTAAAATTATCAATACTAAAATATTTATTTATTTATTAAAGAAAAAAAAATTAAGACACCACCGGGAACAGGTATGGCCAATGACCGACAAGTAAGTTCCCGGTGGATTACAGGAACAATAAACTAAATAAATACATACAAATTTACATAAATAATACAGACAAAATACAAAAAAAAAACAAAAAACAAAAAAAAAACAAGATGGTAAAAACAAACCAATACCAATGAAAGAAAATAAAAATAATACTTAAAAACTATCAAAGAAATTAATGAAAAAAAAACAAATAATAAAAATAATAAAAAAATATTAAAAAAATGAATAAAATAAAAATAAAAAGGCCTGAAAACAAAAAACAATTAGCTAAAAATAATTAATAATGGGTTGACGATGAAATTATCCTAAGGTGTCAGAAAAAACAAACCGCTTTAAGTTCCGGCGAAAAGAAGGATACGGAGCAAGTACGCGAACGTTTGAAGGTAGCGAGGCCCAAATTCTAACTCCAAAATGAGAGAAGCAGTTGTTATTACGGTAATTTCCTTTAGCAATAGGTAGAATAATATTTGAAGATTGACGGGTAGAATAATTATGTTTAGAATAAACATAAGTTAAAGTAATAGGGGTGTTGATGTCCAATAATGAATTGAGGATCTTGTATATGAAAGAGCATGTTTGCAATAATACTAACTGTGAGATCGTAGGGATGCCAATAACTTGAAAATTATGAGAAACAGAGATATTTCGAAGAACAGTAAACAGCACTCGGAGAAACCACTTTTGTAGTCTGAGAATTCTAGTCAGATTAAAATCTGTAGTAACGCCCCAGAAAATCGCACCGTAGCAAAAGTTCGACTGGATCAATGCATAGTATAACAGTAGGAGGATATGACGAGGTAAGTAATACAACCTAGAAATTATCCCCATATTCCGATTTAGTTTACGCATAAGAACATCTATCTGCTGATCCCATGCTAAATTATGTTGAATCACCAGACCCAGGTACCTAAAGGATTCGGTATGACAAATAATATATCAAAAAACACGAAACGATGTGTCATGAATGAAGATAACGACTAAATAATGACTATGAACATCAGTAGTACATGTCCTAAAGAAAAAATTGTAGCGAGGTTTCCGAGTTCACTTGTGAGTAGCCTACTAACCAGCACATGTTACAATTTTGACTGCGTAACTCGGAAACTTCTGGTTGGAATTCGATCAATTTTAACGGTATACACAGTCTTATGTGCCCTGTTATTCCTCCAAATTTCATTAATCTAAGCTTTACAGAACCTGAGTTATTAACTCGGTGGCGGCATTTTTATTTCTGTTCATATCTCAGTTACCGTTCAAATTCGGGCCCATGTTCGTAGGACTTTTTGTGTTTACCTTGACCTCTATAATACCCCCTTAAATTGTTTTACACACGATTTGAATCACCCTGTACAGGGTGGTCCATAAGTCTGTCCCCCCCTTTTATTTTTTGAACCGAAGCAGATATGTCAATTTTGATGAATCCAATGAATAGGAAGTTGTGGGTGCACTTTTCATCATCCCAAATTAGCAAATTAGGACACCTTCGAAATTTATCTCAAAAACCGTAAGGGATAGAGAAAAAAACCCAATTGCAAACTTGTTCAGCCTAAAAAAACAAACAAAACAAAAAAGATATCCAAATCGGACCAACCAATCACCCACAATCAGAAGATCATGTTGATCATTTCCGGAACAGTATAGCTTGCCATCCTGGAATTATTCTGTCTTGTGTGTGCTGAAACATGCCTTTTATTTGCTTTTCCGCATGAAAGTGAATGCGAGTATGGTAATTTATGTTAATTTTTTGATTTGCATGCTTTACATGGCGGAAATATCAACATTCAGTTTTCCTTGTGAAGTGTGACTGTTTGTAAGCTACAAACAGTCACCGCGTGATTGTGGGTGATTGGTTGGTCCTATTTGGATGATTTTTTTTGTTTTGTTTGTTTTTTTATGCTGAACAAGTTTGCAATTGGGTTTTTTTCTCTATCCCTTACGGTTTTTGAGATAAATTTTGAATGTGTCCTAATTTGCATATCTGGGTTGATGAAAAGTGCACCATGGGATAGGCAACCCACAACTTCCTATTCAGTGGATTCATCAAAATTGACATATCTGCTTCGGTTCAAAAAATAAAAGGGGGGGGGGGGCAGACTTATGGACCACCCTGTATATTGCATTCACTTTGCCGTTCTCCAAGAATTAGGCCATCATAAGCAATTAATAAAAAGTAATGGATAGACACTCAAGAAAGAAATCATTCTTTTTAGAAGAGAATGTCTTGACGGACAGCCTCGAGTCACGGACAGCTTTGTCTCGAGTCACAAAATTTTCACAAAAAAAGCAAGTAGAACATATTGGTACAAGAAATATGGTTTTTTTAAAATAGAATTCAAAATTTAAATGCAGTTATGTATTGGAGTGAAAAGTTTTTAGTTGGTGAGCGCCGGATAAAATCAAACATGCAAATAAATTTATTTAATGGTTAATGTAATTGAACTAATTAAAATGAATAATTTAAACTAATATGGTAAAATATTAAAAAAATAAAAATATAATGGGCCAGTGCGTTGTCATGATAAAAAACAAAAATTTGTTCTTCCATATTTCTGTCGTCTGTATGGAACCTGTTTTCTCAATTGGACAACCCAATCATCGTTTGCCCTTGTGGGATTAATTCCTTTTTGGATAACCCTCTCATAATGGTATTTACTACCTTGCTAAAATGGAAACGCATAGAAAAATGCATGTATTAGTATCTAGTTGGTCCACCTTTTTCCGCTATCACAGCCTCTATTCTGCTGGGCATACTGTCCACAAGATTTTGATACGTTTCCGCAGGAATTTTTCGCCATTCCGCCAAAAGTGTCTTCGACAGTTCAGTCAAGATTCCGCGTCCTAATTTGATCAAACCATCTGCCTACAGCTCTTGCTTTGTGCCAAGCTGCGTTATCGTGTTGAAAGAGAAAAGGGCCATTTTCAAAGCGCTATCGGAGAGCAGGAATGCAATGTTGTCCAGAATGTGTTGGTAAGTGCGTGTTGATAAGTGTTTGGAAGTGTTAGGAAGTGCCATCTTGTGCGTTCAGATAACCAGCCTACTCACTCTCAGCCAAACTTTACTGTGGGCACTACACAGCTTGCCAGATGACATTCTCCAGGCATTCGCCATACCCAAATTCTTTCATCCGATTGCCAGATGGTATATGTGGCTCCTCACTTCATTCAATCATCTGCCATTGCTCCAGAGTTTAGTGACGTCTCTCTTTGCACTATCACAATCTCCTGCTGCTTTGCAGGAGCTGATGTAGGATGTATGGGACGCTATGAAATTCCAATGAATGCCAGTCCCTGCGAAAGCTTACAGTTGTCACAGGGAACTCTGAAGGATCTTGTCAGAACATCAACCAATGATTTACGGTTTGCAGAATCACCCTTCGGTCTTTGGTCGACATAATATTGGATCTTCCGGTCCTGGGCTGAACACTTGTCATACCCTTATCTTTCAACGCCCAGATGACGTTTTGAAAGGACGGTTTGGGGATGTTTAGCAGAATTGATGTCTCTCTAACACTTTCTTTCAGCCTTTCCTACAGCGTGCAAGCGACCTCTGTTGTGTAGTGTTGAGATGAACGACAACATTTAAATTGCACGGAAACGACATCTTTCCGGTAACGTTTGGCTCGCACCACCTATAAATACCGAAAATCTAATAAATTTTTGCTGAGTCTCACTAATTTCTGCTGCAATCCGTAAATTCTGTCTTCAGTCATTGGAAACTGAAGCGAAAACAACAAGTCTCTCATACAGACGGTAGGACCAGAACATCATTTTAATTTAAAGTAATTTCTACAATAAAATTTTGAAAATGTATTTATTGTCTTAAATTTGCTGTAGCTGAATTCTACGAAATCAAGGCAATCTATTAAGCATACAAAATTGTTTACACCATTAGAACTTACATAAACATTTGGTTTAAAGTGCGATAACAAGACGTATGTGTGATCAACGAGAGATTCTTGGAAATTAATTATGAAATAGAGATCAATTATGCAAAGTTATGCCTTGAAATTTCAATTAGCGCTGAAAATTTTGATTTAAAGAGGAAACTGCGTTCATTCTGCATGCAAGTTGAGAAAACTGATCTATGATCAATTACGTATCAATCAGTGTAAAATTCATCATGTTATATAGACTTCATAGAAAGTAATAAAAATAATAATCACTTTTTATGGTTGAACAAAAACCAACACTTCGAAAAGGGTGCCTGATCGAACTGTACCTCTGAAAAAAAATCCCATTATGAAAACCATTTCACGGAAGAAGCTGAACACGACTTTTTTTCCTGCACCCTAGATGAGTTTAAAATAAGTTTCCAAGTGACTATGACTCATCTTCCATTTTTCATATTGCCTCCTTTTTTTATTTTCCATTTTATCCTCCTCCTTTACTTTCTTTTTTCCTAACATACCCTCTTTCTTCGAGATTGTTTTTACGCAGGTCCAGATGCTGCCGACGAAAGAGTCGCCGACGGACAAAAAGAAACAAAAAAGTGGCAGAGCTGGTGGGAGGGCGGAGAAATAAAATTAGGTGGAAAAATTTCTCTTCAGTACAAGACTGCCTTTGAAAATCCGTGCAAGTAAATTGGGGGTGCGAGGTGGAAACCTTATTGGGCGGATGGAAGTTCCTCACTTGATCATTGGCGATCGATCTCTCTCTCTCTCTCTCTCTCTTGACTGAAGAATACAAAATAAAATTTTCCACCTCCACTCAGTACAAAATGTTGCAGGCGTAAGGGATAAAGAAGGAGGGCTCGGCTTTGGAATGAGTTGGGAAGCAGCTCATCTCAGGAGACGCCATCGATCACGTGGTGCACAAAAATTACAAGCATTTCCCCGACGCCAACTGCCATTTCACTCTGTGGCCAACGTTTGAATATACCTGTAAACCTACTTCAACCTTCGCATTCCTGATTCCCCTCTTCCAACTTTATTTTCATTCCTTGTCTGCCTATAAAGAATTGGGTTTGTTTATCAGATCACTTTATTTCATTAACAGGCTTCACTTCATGTAAATACAAATAGCCAGAAGCTATATTACTTTATCTGCTAATCTCTAAGTTTTTCCTTTTTTGTTTATCATGCATAATAAGATGCGCAATTAACCTGATCTTTTCAAAAGAAAGCCATACATAGGCGAAAAAATAAGGTCCATTTCTCATTGTGAAAAGCTATCATTGTCGATTTTCTGTAAACTTCCAAACAAATCGAAATCAAATGGGCAAATCAAGGTTTTTATGAATTTCTATATGTAATCTGACTTGAGTAAATTTCATTCACTTTAAGACTCAATTGGTTCGTCAGGTTTAAGAAGGGAATAAGTCCAAAAACCAAGCTTTCAGATATCGAAAAAAAAACTCAATAGATTGTAGAGTATTCATTCAATAACCACCAATTTTTTGAAAACAATGTATTTTCAAGAATTTTCTATAGAGTTTAAACAGGAATGATTTTACCGCCAAAGCGATAAAAAAGCACATTTTTGTGTTATAGCATCATACGTGGATACATAGAATTAAACTGCATTTTAAAACACTTTAGAGAAAATACATAAATATGAAAACTAAATTGTAAATTACTATTTAAGTAAACTAATGTAAGAAAGAAATTAAACTAATAAACTTGGAGAACTGAAAAAAAAAATGGAAAGGAAGTTACTCTTTATGTATTTAAACAAGTTCTTTAATTTGTAGGCATTCCCATATAATGTTAAACGAAGTGAGCCTCAATTATTGAAGCGTGTTTCTAGGTTTTCATCTGCCATTGAAGCAAGCGATTGGCTACTAGAAATTAACAATGTGTCTCACAGTAATTAGTTTTGGATACCGGCAAGCTATGGACAACAACAGGTCTAACAACTCGTAAGGAGTTGCTTGATATATTACAAGCCATATCTTAGCATTGAAAGTTAAGACGGTACCTTATGACATGATTAGGAGACGTACTACTAAACAATTCCCACTATCATTATTTACGCGTTTTATGACGAGACATCCTTACACGTCTACTGTCGACCAACGTCTATTATCACTAGTTACTCTTATATATTCATTCATGATACGTCGTGACGTATTTGATATACACTGAGTTAGCAAAACTCATGGGATAGCAAGCACATTGACTGATGGGCATGGCTCACGAATTCACAAGGGTAACGGATTCTGGGAATGGACCATTAGACGTTGTGGGAAGAGCTTGGATAAGTGATTAATCAAAAATGGCACGTCGTCGCGAGTTGACGTCTTTTGAACGGGGTATAATAGTAGGTGCCCGACGCATGGGATGTTCCATTTCGGCAGTGGTGCAGGAATTTGGTTTTCCCCGCTCAACTGTCTCCAGGGTGTATCGGGAATGGCTGGATGAAGGCATCACAGGTACCATACCGGGCGTCCAGCTGCCCTGAATGATCGTGACTGGCGACACCTGGGACGAATGATTCAGAGAGACAGGAGCGCAACAGTGCAGAAAATCACAGACCAGTTCAATACTGGCCGCACTAGAAACGTCTCTCGGTGGACAATCCGTCGGAATCTGCATGCCCTCGGGTTTGGCAGCCGTCGCACTACACGGGTGCCAATGCTTACCCAGCGTCATCGGACACTCCGGCGTGCATTTGCCACCAACCATCTTGGCTGGACTCTGCAACAATGGCGTAACGTCATATGGTCAGATGAGTCACGATATCAACTGTACAACCGTGTGTGGCGCAGACCTCACGAAACGATGGATCCCGCATGCCAACAGGTGGTGGTGCAGCGTGGTGGGGCGTCAGTGATGGTCTGGGGTGCATTTTCCTGGTTTAGAATGGGCCCTCTGATTATCCTGGACCAAACGTTGAATAGTCCACGGTATCGTCAACTCATCGGAGACCATCTGCACCCGTTTTTGACATTTCAACAACCTGACGACGTAGCAGTCTTTCAAGATGACAATGCTCCACCACATCGCTCCAATGTCGTCCGCGAATGGTTCGAGGAGCATGCAGGAGAGGTCCAACGACTGAGCTAGCCGGCCCGGAGCCCAGACATGAATCCCATCGAGCATATCTGGGATGCTGTTGAAGTCAGGCTCCGGGCACTGGATCATCCGCCCACGAACGGGCAGCAACTATCTTCGGCTCTGCAGACTATCTGGTGTCAACTGCCTCCAGAAGTGTACCAGGGACTTGCAGACTCACTACCACGCCGTATTGCTGCACTCCACAGGGCCAGAGGTGGCCCGACCAGATATTAAGTAACTATCCCATGAGTTTTGCTAACTCAGTGTATTACATGCCATATCTGGTTATAGGATTGTACCATTAAAGCACGTGCTATTGTACCTATTCTCACCTGGTGATCTGTTCCATATTAATGGATTGGTGAAAACAAGGTGTGAAAAAGTTAATTCGTTTTCAAGTTATCGTAATAAATTATCCACACCCTATGAATAAAACATTTATTTTGATTTAGAGACCGATCTCCCCTTTCAATAATCGTCAATCACGTGCAGGGTAAAAATAGTAAGTAACTTTTAAAGTAAAAAGAAAATTCATTTCATTTAGTTTACAGCACAAAATTGAAATATGGAATGACTAAGACAGAATTTAACAAGAATGTTATACCAACGAGACATTAGTCATGGATCCCGAGAACATATCTGCATTTTAAAACACATCAGAGAAAACTATATAAATATGAAAACTAAATTGTAAATAATAAACTCCCACATCAATAAGCTCCAGAAACGATTGAAATGGAGTCGGTTTATTCGAGTTGTTCGGTTTTTGAACAACAGATGCGTTGTAAGGTTACAGACATCAGTTCATGCACATCTTCTGGCGGTATGAAAAGAGCAGCACTCGCTGCAAACGCTATTTTGGAAGCAGATAGTGACAGTTGTATACGCATAAACTGATGTCGGTAATCTGGCACCGCCATCTGTTAGCCAAATACCAAACAATCCTAGCACTAATTTTATTTACTGGCAAAAAATCCGACTTCATTTCAATCGTTTCTGTGCAAACAGAATCGTCTTATCTCCATTCGTGTGCGAATTATTAAGTAGCGGAAGAAAAGAGCATAATTCATCTTTCGTCTCCATAATATCTGCATGTACATCTTCACTATTTAGTTTGGTTCTGATTGGTCCACTGGCGGCGGAGTTTAGGTATGTAAAGGAGTGAAATTCAGTATGCAGTTTCCTCTAGGCAAGACCTACATTATTATGAAGGGTTGGGCCAAATTGTCCCAAAGGGGTCGAAGTTGTGGGGGGGTGGCAACACAAACGGGTCTTTAGAACTATGGCAACATTTGGTATGTGATATATCATTCGATCAGAAATAATAAGAAACGAAAGAAGACAGAGCTCATTTTCATTTTCTAAATACTACGTTAGAGAAAATCAATTTTTCGATTAAAAATATTAGGAATGGTTAAAAAGTGCAGATAAAAAGGTAAAAATAGATGATTTCAGCGCTTCCACTACTCGGGAGGGTTAACGTCTTGTTGAGTTTCAACGTTTTTCCGAACTTTTGGATCACCCTGTAGAATAAATTTACGCAATCAGAGGTCTGAATCTGATTTATTGAATCTCTGTCGTAGATGATACATAGTTAATGGAAAATGCGAAACATATGCCATCAATAGGGATAGATTAGGTTATTGCAAATTCTTTAGCATATAATATATGATGAGATAAGGAAACTGGCGGGACCTTAAAAACATAATGCGGAATTTCGAAAAGTACGGTTAGGTTATGTTTTCAAAAAAATTGGGCTATCGTAAACACGGTACAGCAAGGTTGCCACCAGGTGTTCTTAAAGACTATCTGGTAGTCAAGATGGAGGACCAATGATAGGACAGACACCTAGCTCGCAGATCCGGAATCCCTCCAGGAAAGTTGTTGAGCTCACATAAGTAAATGATATTATTAGAAAAAATGGAATCTCCAGTTTCCATTTATAATTTCTTACGGTTAGGTTAGGTTAGGTTAGCTGTGAAAGACTAAAGATGTTTTCTGTGAGCTAAAATAGACGCTGTTTAATTACATTTATCTATCTATATATATAAAGAAGGATGTTTGTGGGTCTGTGGGTCTGTTTGTATGTTTTTTTTATACAAATCTACAGTTTTATTCCGATCTTGATAAAATTTCGCATACATGACCTTCAAAGCATGAGGAAGGTCACTGTCTACTTCAGATTTCGGAAAAATAATAAATATTGATAAAAAATCGATATTCATGGTTATGGCAAGGCATATTAATGAGAAATATCTCATGACCAACAATACAAGGCAAAGTTTGTACAACGATAGGTATCAACAATGGTATCAGCACGCAATTCACAAACACACTGCATGGGCCAACAATATATATCTCATGACCAACAATGCAAGGCAAAGTTTGTGCAACAATAGGC
>JAHWFO010082738.1:128394-154331 GCA_023313115.1 Rhysida immarginata
AGCCATTGTGAGCCTTTAAAAAGATTTTTTTCGAATTTTCATTAAGAATTTTTACTGTATTAATTCTAAGCATTTTCATGTGTTTATTTTTAAGATATTGCAAAATTTAATTTAATTTTTTGAGATTGCTGTGTTTACCTACAAGTGTAATTATCCCGGGCAACGCCGGGTACCTTTGCTAGTCCTATAATATGTACGGAAGAAGAGGCACATGAGACACTTAAGACTAACCTAAGAATATACATGGTAGCTAAATATCTGTTGCACTCCTCCTACCTTGCAGAAAATGGAGATATCAGGTATTAGAAATTGGTAACAGCCAGTAACCAACTATATGTACAAATTTGTTAATCCGCATTCAATTATGAACACAATAACACAAAAACCGCATCTTAATCGGTTGAATAAATCTCACTGAAAAATACATGCAAACATTTTTTCCATGCAAATCATATCATATTCACCCCGTTTTGCATATATCTGGAGATTTCCACAACAGCGCCAACTTCCTGTACATGTTGCGGTTTAGATTCGATTTTTGTATTAAATGTGAACTCCGCCACTGGAAATTAGTCCCTTTCTATTACGGTTTATACGAAAAATATCGTAAATGTCTCAATTTGCATGATCAGGTCATCGAAAAGTCACCAACAGATAGGAAGTCGTCGTGGGTGAGGCTATTTGTTGGTTGCAACAGTTTCGTAGTCAACTGAAACGATTTCTTATTAATTAAAATATTAACTAGTTATTTAAATATACCCATCAAATTAATATATACAGGGTGGTCCATAAGTCTGCCCCCCCCTTTTATTTTTTGGACCGAAGCAGATATGTCAATTTTGATGAATCCAATGAATAGGGAAGTTGTGGGTGGCCTATCCCATGGTGAACTTTTCATCATCCCAAATATGCAAATTAGGACACATTCAAAATTTATCTCAAAAACCGTAAGGGATAGAGAAAAAAACCCAATTGCAAACTTGTTCAGCATAAAAAAACAAAACAAAACAAAAAAAAATCATCCAAATCGGACCAACCAATCACCCACAATCACGTAAAAGGAAAACTGAATGTTGATATTTCCACCATGTAAAGAATGCAAATCAAAAAATTAACATAAATTAGTATCTAGTAAATACTAGATAATCTCACATGTAAGATAATAACTGAAGACACACTCCAATATTTCGGAAGATAAATTGAAAAGGGAAGGAAAAATTCCACGACCCGGATTCGAACCGGAGACCATGCAATGCAGATAGAGCAGTTTGGTTAGAGCAGTGCCAGCGATAGGCATGGTCCCCGGTTCGAATCCGGGTCGTGGAATTTTTCCTTCCCTTTTCAATTTAACTAGATAATCTACCGCACCTACTCCTACGAGGGAGTTTTGCGCCATCCCAGTAAATAACGACTGCTACGAGATGACAGTAGCAGCCGGGACCGACGTCTTAACGTGCCCTCCGAAGCACGGGGGGTTTCATGATGGAAGAGCTGCTGGCGGACAAACAAACCAGTGGCTGTCACCAACTGCTGGAAAACCAGCTATGGTCACTTAGCAAATGGGTCAGACTAAAGTCCTCCAACAGCCGTGCCCCAAATAGCTGTCCGGCCAGTAGTGGCCCTCAAGCCCTGGCCGTCACCCAGCCAGCAGCTGGCCGCGCCTGAAGTTGCTGAACTCCATCGATTAGCAAGCCAACCGACGAGACAACCAGGCCACGGCCACCCCCTAAATTAGCATACCGACATTTACTTTCGTGCGGAAAAGCAAATAAAAGGCAAGTTTCAGCACACAGAAGACAGAACAATTCCAGGATGGCAAGCTACACTGTTCCGGAAATGGTCAAAAGCTACACGTGATTGTGGGTGATTGGTTGGTCCGATTTGGATGATTTTTTTTTGGTTTGTTTGTTTTTTTATGCTGAACAAGTTTGCAATTGGGTTTTTTTCTCTATCCCTTACGGTGTTTGAGATAAATTTTGAATGTGTCCTAATTTGCATATTTGGGATGATGAAAAGTGCACCATGGGATAGGCCACCCACAACTTCCTATTCATTGGATTCATCAAAATTGACATACCTGCTTCGGTTCAAAAAATAAAAGGGGGGGACAGACTTATGGACCACCCTGTAGTTTAAACCTTCATTTTGATCCTATTCTTGACTTCACATTGGCGCCAATAGAAAAAAAAAAGAAATTAAAGAGATTTAGAACCAAGGCGTATTGGCGCTCTTTTAAAGGTCCGAGACGATTTTCTCCTGGTAAGTGCTTCTCCTGATATTGGGAAAAGGATTTATTTATTTTATTTATTTAGATTGCCTTTGATTCCTCTTTCCCTTCTGCCACTTGCCGAATAACAAACGACTCTGCGCTTAATTGCATTCAGCTTTTATAGTCACCAAGTAACAACCAAAGAAGGAGGGGAAAAAAAGGGAATAAAATGAAATCCTATTAGAAAGATGTTCCTCTACAGGCTCACGCTCCTACCCAGCAAATATATAAAAAAATAAAAGAAACGCCACCTGAGGAGGGCGAATGAACTAGCTAACCCGATAAACAAATCACGCTCTGAATTGAAAGTCTCTCCCGAGAGTGTTCGACGTCCACGGGGTCATCGTGGTCTCGATCGTCATGGGGCCTCCTCGAACGCTGGCTCGCACTCGAATTATAGCATCAGAAAAAGACATCGAGGCGTCACCGAGCAGGTGTCGAGCACCCGACAGGGAGACTCACTGAAGGGAAGAGAGAAAGGATAAAAATGTATAAGGGCAAATAAAATAAGGAGGAGGAGAAAGGAACCTTTCTTGAATGGGCGAAGGAGAACAGCACTATAAGGAGAATGGGATTCAATCCTTTTACCATGGAACTCCAAAAAAAAAAAAGAAAAGAAATTTATTCCTCCTCAATCCTAATCGAGATCTCTACTTTAACATTTATAACGTACGTAAACTTAACTAGGCACAGCACAAAAAAACTTCAATTGGAAGATAAAACATTAAGAAGCTTGGAAAGCTAAAGGAGATCTATAAACCATTTTCAATTATATAAATTAAATTTATGATACCGAGCTCAGGTTTTTCTTATTCAGTTTCGTAATCTAATTTCCATTTTGCCCATTACGTTATTCTTAGTAATCCTCGAGATAACGGTTTTTGAGATACGAAGGCCAAACTGAAGACGATGTAAAATGAAGTACTTAGATAAGCAATATTTTTGTATATCTATTGATTTCTGCTTCCATTAAATGTTTATATATCTGCTGTATATTACTTGTGTTTTATGTTACTGGGATTTCTACATAATGCCCAGGGAATATATAGAATGACTAAAGTTTTTAGGGAAATATATATCGCACATTTCCTAGACATTCTGTACAATGACAAAAGAACGGCGGTCAGAGTATAGGATACTGCCGCTACTTGCCAATAATTACCCAAAAATTAGTGGACAATGTAAACAAGGCTAAGACGATTACTAACAAGGAACCACGGCATTATTGGTTGCTGAAATGGCAATAGAGAACCCGGAAGATTATCAGTATTATAGGAGCATTATCTCCAGTTTCCATTTAATAATTTCTTGTGTGCTCATCAACTTTTCTGGTAGTTTGTAAAGGAGGAATTCCCGATCCGTATTCCTGATTCCCGTTTTTGGACTTGAGATTGCGATTTAGTAAGCATCGCTCATACGTCAAAACTGCGTAAGATCAGAGCAATTACTATTGGAAGGCTTTGATATTACGCAATTTTGACGTATGAGCGATGCTTACTAAACCGCGATCTCATGTCCAAAAACTCGCCCCAGGTAGACTCGAGAACTAGAAAGCCTACGCCCTAGCACTCTTGGGCCCTTGATTATTTTGTAGTCTTTAAGAACACCTGGTGACAGCCTTGCTATACCGTGTTCACGATGGCCCAATTGGTAGAGGCCACGAGCGTGGTTTCTGGTTCGAACATTTTTCCTTCCATTTTTCTGATCTTATGTTTGGAGCATTATCTAACAATTTCTTTACAAAAGTATTTAGCTTGTTAAAAAGGCTTCTGCGCTATTCATTTTTATGCCATGTACTCTGAATTATTTGACGTACTTCATGAGGCTGATTTGGCTGTTGGACGTGGAGAAATAGAAATAAATGTTGAAAGAACTTTCACATAAGTATAAGAATATTATTCGTCATTGTATTGTGGTCGAGGCTATTATAGTGCTATAAGACTGCTTTTACGACTTGGAACTGCAGAAAAAATTTTGAACCCACTGTATGCGCGATCACAATTCACTGATCCTAAGGAGTTATTGCGGGTTGAAGACGTATGTGACCACGAAATAGATTTCCGATCTGTTGCTGCCTGTCGCTCCACAGAACGCAGTGAAGGAGAATTTTTGAGGTGCATTTACAAGACCAAGTGCCAAAACATGAAGTGCTTATGTGTGAAAAAAATTAAGTATAATTCAAAATGTCATTCTAGCCTTCCTTGTTGCAATAAATAACTAAACGCCACTTCTGCTTTCGTGTTTAACTGCTAAGAACGTTCTTTACTGTATATCACATTTTTCGTTCTTCGTTCAGTGCCAATAAAGGTATGTTTTGATACTTTGCCTATATATACTTGTCATTCTGCATAACACCTAGGTATTGTGTATAGAATGCCTAGGAAAAGTATGCAACATGATCACAAAAAACAGATGCGTTATACTTTGCCCAAAAACGTCAAACATTCTACATATTCCCTAGGTATTCTATATAATATCTGCTTTTCACACATTGCCGGAATCATACAGATTATGCAAAAGCATAATTAGCGTTCCGACTTTAAAAAAATAGATATGGTGAAAGTTCATTTGGATTTAATGAATTCATTCGTACAATATCTGGCCACTAGTCTCATGCCAGTTAAGTTAAACCGGACCCTACAGACATCAGTGTATTGTAGGGCCGCCTTGAACCGCAATGACATCACTGTTATAGGAAATGATGTTTCGATTTAAGACGTTTCGACTTACGACACTTTTTCCAGGAAGTAATCGTGTCGTAAGTGCGAGGACTCCTTGTTCTTCCTTTATGTAAACCAATATGGATTTCTGCTTCTATTAAAAATTCTTATAGGTGCTTTATGCTATTAGTGGGATGAAAGTGTCTGTCTGCCCGTCTGTAACTCTATCTTAGCGAAGCGTATGAAAGATTTTCAAAATCTTCTTTCTCCAATCGATTAATATGATTCGTCGCACGAACCATTTCGAAGATGGTCGAAATTGGTATCTTACACCTGCTCTAATGGTATCATTCTCATACCCCTTACAAATGTTCAATGCTAAGTTATAGCAAGTAATACATCAAGTAATAAGTAACGACGAGCTATGAGCGAATATTAAGTACATTTTTGACAGTCGATAAATACAATTCGACAATAGTCGAAATTCATTCAGAGGTACCTATGCTAATGATATCATTATAGTACCATTGGAAATTTACAATACTAAGATATGGCATGTAACATATCAAATAACTTCAGATGACATGACATGAACGTATATATATACAGGGTGTTTTTGAATTGAGTACAGATTTTTTTGGGAGATGATAGAAGAGGTCCTTAGAAGTATTTTTTGTCATATGAACATGGGGTCCCCGCAGCTCCGTTTACTTACAATACTGCATTGAACAACCAAATGACACCGGCACGCAGTGTGCGTTGGTAGGCCTAGATTATTTTATTTTTAACAATTAACACAAGCAATCTACTGTAATAACTTTTAAAGTAATTGTTTGCAAAGAAATTTCAAGGTGCGCGTGCTTGTTTGTTGAAAAGTCTTAGGACAAACTTCGTCAAGGAGATTCCCTGGTCTTCTTGAAGATATTCCACTAATGACCAGATATTTGATGTGGTTTCAACAGGACGGCGCACCTTCGCATTACACAAGAGCAGTTAGAGATTACCTAAATGAGACATATCCTGGTCGTTGGATTGGTCATGGCGGACCAGTTGCTTGGCCACCGAGATCGCCAGATCTCACACCGATGGATTTTTTTATGGGGAAGCATAAAATCAATGGTGTACTCCGAACCCGTAGATACCGAGGGGAGCTGCGGGGACCCCATGTTCATATGACAAAAAATACTTCTAAGGACCTCTTCTATCATCTCCCAAAAAATCTGTACTCAATTCAAAAACACCCTGTATAATAAGAATAGTTAGTAGGTTCGAAGATGATCGAATTTGATTCAATGATAACATTGGAAATTTCCAATGCCAAGATAATATATAAAACAACTTGTAACTACGTGTCATGAACGAAGAATATATAAGAGGAGTTAATAAGTTGGTTCAGTGGAACATGTTTTAAGGTTTTCAAAAATGATTCTAAAATTTTGGAAATCTGTTTCAAATGGTTTATGTGTTGGCGACTAGTTTGGCCTTTCGGCTATATCATTCTTTAATTTTATATTTAATTTTTAACTTAAATTTTGTTGAGGTTTCATTTGTGATTCAGTAAATAAAATTATTCTTCTCTCAACGTTTTATATAAAATTATAAATACAAAGTAGAAAAGAGAAAGAAAAATTCCGCGACCTGGATTCGAACCAGGAACTATGCATTTCGCTGGTACTCCTCTTACCAATTGTGCTACCGCGGACAAAACCACAAAACTCTTACAAAGGAGGCGACAAATGATTGCATTGCAGAGACCAATAAGCGTTCTAGCTTAAAGAAAAGCTGCACTTAACATAATTTTCAGATTTTTAATCTCAAGTTAATTAAGAATTTGGTCAACATCGTCGTTTTTAGCAGTCTAAGAAGCCCTTTCAAACAACTGCAATAACATCTCATTTATGAAATTACCTAATTCAGGTAAAGTAGCGGAAGCCTATTTTAACTCCTTTATCTGCACTTTTTAACACCCCAATTATTTTCCATCAAAATATTGGTTTTCTTGAACGCAGTATTTAGAAAATATAAAAGACCTCTATCTTCATTCCTTTCTCATCATTTCCGAGCGAATGATATATCACATACCATATTCTGCCATAATTCTAAAGACCAAGTGACTACCATCCTCGCAAGTGAAGCTTCGACCTCGCTGGGATAATTTGGCCCAAGCTTCATAGTAATGTAGATCTTTCCTAGAGGAATCTGTATACCTAATTTCACTTCTTTACATAACTAAATACCACGTAGATCATTTGGTTCTCTAATTTCCACCCTGTAACTTATCTCATCATGCCTTACCTCAAGGTTATGGTGGAGTATCACGGTATTATGGGGTTGTTTTGTTGGTTTGATAAGGATACCCTGATATTCCATGAAGGACGTGTGAGCCAAGGAGTATTTGAACGCTATCGGCGGTTCCTTCATGGATGACAATGCGTTTATGAGTGATTCAGGATTGGTTGTCCGAGCAGAACAGTGACTTCCTCCTTTACCCTGGACGGATCTTGACCCAATGTTAGGATTTGTTGGACAGATCATCCGTCAAGAGCATCTTCTTCTGTCAACATTACTTCAGCTGAGGGTTTTGATGAATGCAGGGCATCACTTGACCTGAATGCACTGCAGGTACTCACAGAATCGACGCCTAACCTATATGTGATGTCATTCAGGCTAACGGAGGCTCCCACAGCATACTGAGCCGATATTTCTAATTTATTACTAATTTAAATCTCCTAAACATTATAAGAATGTAAGATTGATAATTCTGTCTAAATGTATTTCTGAGAATTTTTTTTAAGAATTGTGAGACTTAAAAGTTGAAGGTGAACTGCAAATCGAAGTTTTGTATTTTCATACGTCTTCGTTCACCGATTGCAATGAAGGGCCGGCGGGGTTCTTCTTCAGTCTAAAATTCCCCATCATAAGGAGACGAAGAGGGCTGGGGGCGGCCTTCGGTTCCAGCATTCATGGCGAATGGGTTTCTCTGTTTGAAATTCCGCCGGATCTTCACCACTGTCGTTTTCTCCAGCCCCCTTTCCCTGTTCTCATAGCAACGAATGCCAACTTCAATGACTCCCTGTATATAAAAATAGAAAAGAGAGAGAGTCGTAGCCTGTCTCTCTCTCTCTCTCTCTCTCTCTCTCTCTCTCTCTCTGACCACTCGTTGCTGAATGCGCAAACGCACCACCTACCATTGATTCAATCGAACTCTTCCTTGCATGAACTCCACGTGCTCGCGTTGTAACTCCCCCTCTTCCTTCGCCAACAAATTTGAATTTAATGCAGTTTCTAAGCAGAAAATTGAAGGAAGAGCCCCGATGTCCCCGGGCCTATCCATTTCCGGTATGGCCCACGCTGTTTGTTTGAACCACCCGAATGCATTGAAAACAGGAGGATTTCATTTACATAGACTATTACTGTAGAACCGAGTCGGCGAATCGGAACGACCAATCAAGGTCTTCCTCTCAGGCGTTCACGCACGCCCTCGCTAAAACAACACACAGCTCGTGATTAAAAAAAAGGAGGAGGAGAAAAATTGAGAGTGAGAGAGAGAGAGGGTGTTCTCATATTCAAACCCCCATTCGATTCAATTTCAGAGCTAAATCGCACACGGCAACGAGATTAACTTCCACCGCCGTCACGTGATAAATCAAAACAATACGGCAACCGAAACTCATATTTAAAAGCAAGAGGGAGGAAGAGAACTATCGTCTTTTTTTATAATGCTCACGTTTTTTTTTTCGTTAAAGCTCATTTCCCCTAAAGCGATTACCTCAGAAACAAATGTATAAATTTAAAGCGCGCGCTCAAACGCATGTAAATCCAGGCGCACAAGCATCGAAGCAAATGAATTCCAATGTCATTTCTCGGAGGAATAAATTTCAATCGTTGACGGCAGAATACATTATCGTTGTGAAATAATTTTATTAATTAATGAAAGAGTTCATCAATACAACAGGAAAAATTTTTTAATCATATTACACTACCCTACGATCATGGAACTGTAATACAAGGTTCCGATAAACAGCTTTCAGTATTTGGGTCCATTTTTGTCAAAGAACTTACCCTGAAGGCTGCCGAAAAATGAGATGGTCTACTATCGCCCTAAAAGTAACAGTCCTTGTTACCAAAACATTTCCACAGCGTAGGAAATCCCCAATTATCCAAAATATCCTTGTAGCCTGCAGACTTGTTCAAATTTCCTTCAACTACTTGCAAAGGTCCAACACAATGAATCTATCACTGACAAAGTTAGGTAAAAGGCGCTTTCATAGTATTCATGTTTTTTTCCACTCCTCCAAAATGTATTACAAACATGGTGTTCATGGTTACACACATTTGCTTATTTAGGCGCCTAGACGTATTTCCGCTTCCTTAGTAACTGCACTTCCGCTGTGGCTGTGACTAGAATGAATCCATGGTGCACTTTTCATCATCCCAAACATGCAAATTAGGACACATTCAAATCCTATCTTAAAAACCGTAACAGATACACGAAAAATTCCAATTGAAGACTTGTATGATTTGTGCTATGTATACCCCGAGTAACGGAAATTTTATAAAGAAATTTCTGTATGTATACGAAAGAGAAATATGTATATTATATTATATAAATACAATTTACTTCGTGATAATATAATAATAATTTATTTATTTATTTATAAATAATTTGTTACCTTCCTCAAATGAGATATACATAAATATGCAAAAAATTATAAGACCAAGTTGACTACTTGAATGTCATACCATAATCATAGAACGGAAGTAGTGAAATTTCCTTATGCTTTTACATTGCCATAGAAGAAATAATTTTTTATTACTGAAGATTTAATGCTTATCTGAAACCAATTGTTGTATACATTTCTTTATTAGAGTTAAAAGTAAACTAAAAAATTTAGTTTACAATTTTTGATGAGATGTTTGTAGAAAAAATTGCAACCGAACATTAATATGTGCAGTCACTCGAAATTGTCTACGCGGGAGTTTTCTGAAACTGTGGCGCTGCTGCAGATTTGGCTCCAATCGCAGGAATTGTTTTGCAGTTTGGGTCGTTTATTTAATTTCATTTAAAAGATATTGTAGAACAAATATTATTTATTTTTTCTTTGTTATGTAGTTAAATAAATTGTTAATGAAAGTAAGTATATTTAAAAAATAAATTGAATAAAAAAAATCAAATAGATGCATAATCATAGTACTCTCATATCATGATTATGGTACACAAAATGTTTCTTTAAATTTAAATTTAATTTATTAAAAAGAAATGAACACAGCGTGGTAACATTCTGTAAAAAAACAGACTTTTTGGATAGAGTGTAAGTGATAATAGGGGCTTAGAAGAAGTCTGTGTAAGTGATAACAGAGGCCTCTAGAGGGGGGAGGGAAAAAACACGTAGGGAGGAAAAGCCAAAGACACTGAAAGAAGGTGTAGAAAGCCCCTTGACAAATTAGAGAATAGTTGCAGGGAGAGGGGAGTGGGGGAAAGGTAATGAAAGAATGGTGACTTTGCAAAGGTTAATGTCATTTTTGGGAATTGAATTTCATGAGAAAAGGACTCGAATTGCTATCTTTCTTTTTTGTTATGGAAGTTATGAAGAATGTAAAGACTAACGTCCTGGAAGGAGTGGCCACGAGAATTTTAGTGTTTAGCGAATGTATTTTGTTCACCCTGTATTTTGTATTATATCAAGACTAGTTTTCTTTTCTGCCTAGAGAATTAAGGGGAGATGTTTGTAATGCAATGAAAAGTAAAACAAATAATAAATTTGAAAAACTGCTCTCTTAATATTTGAACTCTTTCTCTGATTATGCATGAACTGTTATTTTTTTAAATTTATTAATAATAAAAGGCAATAAAGCTTACTAAATGCACACTTGAAATTTTATTTTTGATATGTTGTCATTCATTTTAGATTTCATCATTTTTAAAAAAAAGTTAACAGGAAAATAAGCTTGGCGCCATCATGTGGTGGAACAGAGAACTACGGAGTTTCACTACTTCCCTTCTATGATTATGGTCATACTGTTCGAAATTGCAAATATACATCAAAAATCTACATAACTAACTTTAAAAAATTATATCTCGTAAACTGATGCCCATTAGCATGAGTTACTATGCCATATAATAGCGGGAGGGGTGCGTAACAACGTATGTAAATTTCAGTTAAATCCAAGGTCAACAGACCTGGTCCTCCCCTTGTCAGTTTTTCCTAGCACCCACAAATTTCTTATTTTTCAATGAAACACTTTTAAATTATTCCGAGTTTGAGCCTGATGAATTTCCTTGCGGCCCGAAAATATTGATACTTTAACACTGCAGCCATTACTTTAACATTCTCTATGTGCATAACTTGGAAACGTGACTTGATAGAAAAAATCTAAAAGCAGATTCGGATTCAGCACACAAAAAACACAAAAATAAGGCAAATTCATTCCAGATGATTTTTTCATCGTTGGCCTGTGTTATCAGAAGCATAGTCAATAGTATAAATCAGTTCGAAGTGAATAAACCATACAATCAATTAATCTCTCCCGTGGATAGTATAAATTTACCCCCTTATCTGCACTTTTCTACACCCTAAATTTTATTTTTATCAAAAATTGATTATCTCGAACGTAATATTTAGTAAATATAATAGAGCTCTATCTTCTTTCCTTTCTCATCATTTCCGAACGAATGATATATTACATGCCATATGTTGCCATAGATCTGAAGACCAAGTGACTGCCACCCCACTAGCACAATTTGACTTAAACATTATAGTAATGTAGATCTTGCCTAAATGAATCTCTTTATCGAATTTCACCCTTTACAGTCACTTTCTATAGAGGGAGCTAGAGAAGAGGTTCAAATTATTTACAAACTTTGCCGAAAGGTGGCGCGGTATGTAGCATACTGAAGCAAGGCTAATAAACCTTGTACTGAAGGAAGTAGATGAAGTCCTTCATCTCTGTGCTGCGAAAGGTGCACATTTTGAATCGCTTGTGATGTGATTTCAATGGCTGCCTACAAAGAGTTTATAGCCTACTTCTCGGACTTCGTACTGCGACTATAGATACCATTATAACCTAGCACTCTACTGCAACTACAGCACGCAGCGCCGCCTGCGGCAACATCTGTACTAAGTTGTAACTAATTTTGAAATTTCTGTATCAGATTTTTACGACTTTCGAAATAAACATACCACTTGTTTCATGCTTCTATCGATCTCAGTTTCCGGGATATTTACTCTTAAAATCAGTAGGACATCCTATATAGCAATCCTCCAGCACTCTTCAAGGTTTTTCTAAATGGTCTGTACTTTCAGGATATGTTCCAGGGACATTTTCTGCTTGTTTTGGTCCCTGGAACATATCCTGAAAGTTTGTAGAGGCCATCAGAAACACACTATAACAAATAGGGCTCAATTTATAACTATGACCATCTTCCAAAGAACAGAAGACAATTCCCAACAAAAGTCGCGAGTGCCATCTCTTGAAGAATATCACTTGCAGGGAAAAAACGCCCGTAGATGAGGTTCAAACAGCTTAGCGGTCTCAACAATGGAATTCTTAATTCTTCCATTGACGTCTACTGATTCTACCCTCTGCCATTGGAATATTATGATTTTCAAATTTTTCGTGTCATGTAGTAACTCCTCTATTAATTAATTAATTCTATAGTTGACAATTATAATCTCCAAAAAGGAAGTTTATAAAAAAAAGAAAAGAACAAAGCCATTTCACATTTCATCTCCATTTCAATTGCTCAAAAATCTCAACCAAAAACGACCTACCACCAAACGCGCGCCACAAGCACCACGAGTTATTCCCCAGTTTCTTCCATAGATTTCCACGCTCTATAATAAAAGAGGCAAACAATGGCGCTAGCTTTAAATTTCATTTTATTACTTTTATTAAAAATCGATTGCAGAAATTTGGTGGCGGGAAGGGGCCAACGGGAAAGAGGTGGGTGGTTGGAGGTGGTAGGTGGAAAGAGTGGCGCCCTCCACCGAGTGAATTGCGACTCATCAAGCAGAAGAAAGACGACAGGTTCCGGGCATTCTTCACAGATTTTATTGCAAGGGGTTTCTATGAATGTGGAAATTTTCGTCCCTTTCTTGAACGCCACACCAGTCGTAACGCCCCCGCAGTGAAAGGGAAGAAACGCTCGTCTGTCACGCTCATCGTCCGCCGCCTTTTCCATGAATCGCAAATCAAAGAATCCAATGAAAAATGGCATCTGTGCGATTTACAACGTCTCTATAGGTTGGAGGTCCTCCTTCCCTCGTGCTTTCCCTTCTTCAGTCTCCTTGATACGTCACATAATTCAAAAGAGATTTCTCCCCATCCCCCACCTCTCTCTCTCTCGCTTCTTTTCCTGGCTCTCTCTACTTACAAGTGCAAGTGAATAAAAAGCACTCTTTCAAGTAACACTGGCTTGGTTTTCCTATTTAACTTCTACAAAAGAGAACAAATAAAACTCGCCTCCCTTCTAATGGCAGCACCCCATGCTGAGTAGTGCAGTCTTAATGACAACAGCAATATATCTTCTATTTAGACCAAATAAACTGGATTACACGTGCCAGAAGGTTTTAATGAATTCTTCAAATCCACTTAAGTTTCTTCCAATATTTGAACAACGGCGGTACGCTTTATAGAAGAATTAATTTACTTTTCATTATTAATAATAAAGTCTAAGAATGCTATTGAGTTATCTTTCCATAATAAGCTGAAGGGCAGCTAATACTTGATTAACATTCTAGCTAGTAATCAACTTGAAGAAGGAAGGTATGCTCATCTTCGATCATAAAATGGAAGCTTGCATCGTCCAGAATAATAATGATTGGCAAGGCATACTAATAAGAGCTATCTAATGACCAACAATGCAAGGAATGAACTAATAGAGTTCATTAAGACATGTAATAAAGATTCCGTCCCTCCTCTGCGATTTATAAAATAAAACTAAATTTGCAACAACGCATAGAATTCCTGTTCGGACTTTTCTCTTAGAACTTAAAATTTTCTTAAAAAAACCTTTAAAAATGAGCAGTAACTGAAGATAATGGAGAATTAGCTGACTATTGAGAAAGGCGATAGTGGAATTATCCCGGGTGCCTCTGCTAATAATAAACAAGAAACTAATCCCCCCGTGGAGAGTATACGAAAGTAGCGGAACCCCTGAATTCATCTACTTTTACCTCCCTTTATCTGCACTTTTTAACCCCCCCCCCAAATTTTTTTTAATCGAAAAGTTGATTTTCTTCTACGTTGAACAGCTGAACGTAGAATTTAGAAAATGAAAACGAGTTCTATCTTCTTTCGTTTCTCATCATTCCCGATCGAATGATATATCACATGCAATATGTTGCCATAGCTCTAAAGACCAAGTGACTACCACCCCCACAACTCCGACCTCATTGGAAAATTTGACCCAAACTTCATAGTAAAGTAAATCTTGCCTAGAATAATCTGCATACCGATTTTCTCTACCATGCAGACCTTTTGGTCCTCTCTAACTCCCACGCCCAAAACTTCGACCCCCAGTGGCCCAATCAAGATTAAACTAGATAGTAAGCTAAATTCCGAATTTCAATCTTCTACCTCAAGAAATGCGGAAATTATAAAGGGGGAAACGGATAGACAGGCGGACATTGTAAAACCAATAAGTAGCTTCATTCTTCCGCTACTTAATAACAAAACAATAAGACATCAACCTTAAACCATTTCAGCTCATTAATAAGAAAGTCTACTACTACTAAAATCTGAATTCTGTTGGGAGTCAGGTACATGCATAAGAAAGTTATGAGATAATGTATTTTTTTATTATAATTTTTTTGCAGATGTTTGGCCCTTATCCAGGTAGGTTATGCTCAGCGTATTTTAACCGATTACCTCCAGAAAGAATAGATGATCACTGGGCGTACTAAGTAACCTGCTGCGAAAGTTACGGGACGCAATCAAAACCACAAGGTGCGGTAAAGTGTTTATTTGCCATGACCTGTTGCATAAGAAATCGTGCTATGTGCACCAGTTTCCAAAATGATTTTGTAGATTTCAATATTTTCTAGAATTTTGATTTTAAAGGGATCATTGGAGTTGTGTAATATTATCAAGCTTTCTTCTATGGGTTTGATTGATAGCATGTCCCGTATTGAGAATGTGGATTCCATAAGTGAATTTATTGTTTTTCTTTTTGAATGATGCACTGTGCTCTTTATATCGTATGGAAAAATTTCTTGTTGAGAGTCCGATATTGAATTTGCTGCATATGGTGCAAACTAAGCAGTATAACCCGGAGTTTTCGAATTTCGATTTGTTAGGGAATTGGATTGGTGCGTTGAGGATGAATTGGAATGTGCGTTTAGATATTTGGATGATAAGTATTTGGGTAAAGGATATATGGAATTATTATGCTATTACTTGGGAGGAAACGTGCCTGTCCGCTGTAACTCGATCTTCTCGAAGCGTATTAAAGTTTTTCAAAATCTATTTTCGCCAATCGATAAATATGGTTCATCGCAGAAACCAGTTCGAAGATGGTCGAAACGAATGATATGTCATGTGCTCTAATGGTACCATTATGACATCCCCTAAAATTTTCAAGACGAAGATGAAGCAATCAATATATCAAGGAACTCGCAACGACGAGCTATGAGCGAATATAATGTTATTAATTACGTGTTTGTTAATCGATAAATACAGTTCGATGATGGCCGAATTTGATTCAGTGGGACATGTTTTAAGTTTTTCAAAAACTATTTAAAAATTATGGTTTGTGTGATGGCGACTAGTTTGGCCTTCCGATGCTCGGCTATGTCATTCCTTAATGATTTATTGGTGATTGAATTTTTCTTTTGGTGGGGATTAATTTTTCTTAGTCTTGGTACAATGGGTGGAACTTATTTAATTATTTCAAGTTCTTCATTGTAGGTTTATTGTCTAATGGGAGTTTTTGTGCATGGTCTATTAGATATCTGAAAAGACCATGGGTGGTTAGAGGATGAATTGGAAAATGTGGTAGGCTTTCAGTAGATCTTGAATTCAATTTTAGCTTCCATTTCTGACCTTTTATAATCAAAAGTTACCCATCAATTGTATTTTATCATATACTAGTTGTTTACCCAGCCTTGCTCGGGCTCTTTTTTGATGAAATGTTGCAATTTCTGTGTGTGAATGTTCAAAAAAGAGCACATGAAAAACTTGTAGATTCTGCTAAAAGGCCGTATTTGGAGACGATAACCATTAGGAGCCATACTTTTCAACTAACCATTAGGAGCGAAACTAAACCATTCGCGAAACCATACTTTTCAACTAACCTATGTTAACATTGAAAGTTTCTAATGGATCATAATGATACCATTAAACCACGTACCTTTGAACCAATTTGAATTACCATTAACTTTACATTGTATTCATCATTACACATCATTCCAAGCTTTTTTATATATAACATGCCATATCTTAGCACTGAAAGTTCCAATGAACTATAATGCCTCCACTAAACCTTTGATCCTATTTCGACTATCAATAAATTTAACGTTATTTTCATTCATGACACATCATTTCAAGTTGTTTGTTATTATAAATGCCATATCTTAGCATTGAAAGTTTCCAATGGACCATAATGATACCATTAAGCCACGTACCTTTGAACAAATTTGAATTTTGCGTTATATTCATTCATGATACATCATTCCACTGTTACTTTACTTTATGTTCATCATTTAAGCATTTTTGACATGGGCACGTGGTAATCGCTTTGTAGAGGCTCAATAACTCAATTACTCAATTATTTTGTTGCGTTGAGCAAGAAAATAGACGTAAATTGGAAAGATTTAAATGACTTTCCGTTGTTTATTATAATTTTAGAAAATATTACTTCTACGCCACAGCGAAAGCTTCTTCTTGAATGTTGCAAGATGTTATTGCAAATTTATAAAAGCAGTTCTATTATTACCATCATCGCAGCCTGAAGAAACCGGGTATAACTATTATGTTTTGTAATACTATCTTTTCATAAAATGCGTCCCATAAGTATAGGACCACCCATATTTTCCTTGTCTGCAAGAAACAAAATAAAAATAATTAAAACATTGTCACTGTATCAGATTCTCACAAATATTATTTATTGTTTCCAAAGAAAATAATGAAAAACAAACAACAAGAAGAATGAGAATTTATAAAAATAGAAATTAAGCTGTCCCACAAGTATAGAACCAGCATCACTTAATGCCCAATAAATCATCCCTTTTTTCAATATTTTTGTTGTGACTAGGTTTTGCAGATAATCTGAATTAATTTCTTCCGAGGCATTCAACACTGCATCCTTTAATTCTTCTATATTGCGGTACTGTTTACCACCTGCGTAAACAGATCTGCTAAAGCGCCCCATACATTTTCCACTGGATTGATATCTGGAGATAGAGCAGGCCAGTCCATAATTTGCATCCAATTTGCTAAAAACCACTCATATGTGCTGTTTGCACGGTGAACTGGGGCATTATCTTGCTGGAAAATCCATCTGGTCTCTCCAATCTCCCCAAACGGTAAAAAATGAATATCAAGCAGATCTTGATAATCTGAAGTCTTCATTCTTCCACTAACAAGAGCTAAATTGGTTCTAAGTCAATCCGAAGCCAATCCAGACCATAAGTGATCCTCCTCCCTGTTGCCATATGAAATACATTTCTTCTGACCTCCTGATGTCATGCCAGTAATAGTGCCAGCCGTCTGGCCCATCTAAATTGAATTTTTTCTCCCCTCTCTTCCAATCTTCAGTCCAGAACATCACTGACTGGGCAAAGGCCAACCGTTTCTGCTTGTGGTGCAGTTAGAGTGCAGGTTGCTGTTTTCTTTTCGTGTACACAAGAGGTGATGCCTGCTTCACAATCCGTTGCATAGTTGATTTTGATACTGGAACATCTTCAGAATTGGCCACCCCACGCAAAGATGTTGTGGGGTCTTTCATTCTTTTAATAATCGCCCTTTTTCGTCGATTAGTCATCTTCTGAGATCTCCCAGGTCTCTTTTTCTGGCCATACTTTCAAATTATTAAGTACAGCTTTATGTGACCGACTTATAGCCTTTCCTATACCTCGTGCATTCACTCCAGAAGCTTTCAAAGCATCAATTTGACCCCATTCATAGTCTGACAAGGTGGTGTTACGAGGCATTGTGTTTAAGTTGCTTGTTTACAGCCACTTGAAAGTTTTTGTGGAGGCAACCCTATTAGGTAATCACTGATTAGTAACTGCTTTGTTAATTTTTCTGCTCGAAAAACGGCATTAAATGATGCTGATCCTATACTAATTGGATTCTTATTCTTGTTGTTGTTTGTTTTCCATTATTTTCTTTGGAGACAATAAATAATAGTTGGGAGAATCTGATACAGTAACAATGTTTTAATTATTTTATTTTGTTTCTTGCAGACAAGGGAAAATATGGGTGGTCCTATGCTTATGTGACGCACCTTATTTTATTCTATCTTTTTTATAAATCGACACAACTATCAACTATATTTATTGTTTTTCATACCTTTACTGATTATTACGAGGGTGGGCTGAAAAGTAATGCCTCCATGGCTGTAACTTTTTTATTTTTTAACCGATTTTTAAAATTCTTTTTGTATCTGATACTCACATTTCTCCTCTATGTAATGCACTATTCACTTTTCGACATAGTCCCCATCCCTTTCCACGCATTGTACCAACGCGTGACTAGTCGGGTGAACCCGTCGGAGAGGAATTCCGGGGTTGTTGTCGACACCAAGACCGAACGGCAGGTTTCACCTCGTCGTCAGAACGCAAAGCATGCCCCTTAAGGTGCTCTTTCCTCTTTGGGAAGTGGTGAAAGTCGCAAGGTGCAAAGTCTTTCATTTTTGAACTGCAGTTTTTCATCTTTGAACTGTAGGCGCTGCAACCCCCCTCTGATGTGTGGCGATCGTGTGCGGTTGGGCGTTATCGTGCTGCAGAAGAGGATCCAAAGCTGCCATTCAATCCTCGTGCCGACGACAACCCCGGAATTCCTCTCCGACGGGTTCACCCGACTAGGCACGCGTTGGTACAATGCGTGGAAAGAGATGGGGACTATGTCAAAAAGTGAATAGTGCATTACATGGAGGAGAAATGTGAGTATCAGATAAAAAAAGAATTTTGAAAATCGGTTAAAAAATAAAAAAGTTACAGCCATGGAGGCATTACTTTTCAGCCCACCCTCGTACATTGTGTTTTCCATTTTTGTTCTGAGCCGAAAAGCTTCTAATACACAAACGCACAATTCAAATTCAATAAACGAGCTTTCCATCGTTTGATTTTGGAAGACTTCTAAAGAACTACACGTATTTGCTCCAAACCGTAGATACTTCTAACTACATAAACATTCTTGAAATATCCATCTCGCTATTTAAACTTTCATTAATAAATAAATAAAAATATTTTGCCTTAAATTGAAATTTCAGGATTTAAAAAAAGCTTCCGTTTAAGAGAAATACAATTTTGAGCATATAAATCAATATCGTTTCCACGTTTTAAAACTTGGTGTGCCCTTCAAGGAGGAAAAAAAATCGAATGTTGAGAGATTTTTAAAAAAATATTCAACATGCTTCTTTTTCTTTATTTAAAACTTCATGATTGATATTTTTTTAGGGGAAGGAATGAATATATATTTAAAACATAGAGTAAAAAAAAACGTATAGGGTGAAAAACAGGAAAACATTTCTAATGCAAATTCAAAGTGCTTTTTTTAAACTTCTTCATGACCTAAAGTATCAAAATATCGAAACATGTGGCTTTGATTTTGTCTTCAAAAAAATTATCAAACTCCTCGAAAATGGAGTTAATTGCATTCATAAATCATCCCTTAAATTTATTATCATATTTTTCAGGATTTTGAAATATTTTCTTTAGAAAGGGTGGCAAAGACTTTCATCAATTTTTCCCCTCAGAAAAGGATAATACAGCCTAAAGGCGGGGAAAAAAAATTGGGAAAAATCTTCAAAGTTCTATTGAATAAAGGCCGTGTTTTTCACACTTGGTAAGAGGGAGGGGGTTGTTAAGAGGATTGATGGAGAATGAAAGCTATGGAAAAGCTTTTTGCATATTTATGCAAATAACGGATCGTTAAATAAGTACAAAATGAGGGGAGGAGTCCGTTTGTTCGTCTGCTAAGCGGAAGTTTTTCGTAACGACCACTAGGAGGCGGCTCAGTGAACGAGAAAATGCCTAGGCCCGAGATTCCTTCAAAAACTGCTCCTTTTACAACGTCTTTTGATGGATGATATTTTGCTAACTCCATCCCCCGTCTTCCTTCTCCCCATTCTCTTCTCATTCGACCAACTTTTTTTTTCTCTTACTCTTCTTCTTTAACAAGGCTTGATAAAAAAAAAGGATGAAAATCCGTTTCCCCAGCCTTTTCTCTCTCTTTTCCCAATTCTCCCTTAGAGTCATTCAAAAGTTGGGATCATCAGTTGCTGACAATTCTACACATGACAGTGGGAGCAAAGGGTTTTTATTGGTGGCAATGGTGTTGTCAAACGCCACGGGAGTAAAAGTACTGAGGGACGATAAAAAAAAAAAATTGGCGCAGATATATATAAAAGCATAAATAAGGATGGGAAGAAAGTAAAAAGAGGAAAACAGAATACCCACACGTAAACAACAACATTAGAAAACTGTAAAACGAATGTTCAAAATATAAAAAAAAAAGAATGGCACGACTCAAAACCATTAAACCGAGATAGTTTGTCTAGAGGAAAACGCTTCACGACTGATGTTTTCCAGACCTTCTCCCCAAAAAGGGAAACAAGTGGTTTCTTGGAGGTTTAAACTAACTCCAATGGAAGTTTTTTTTTCCTCTTGCTACGGATTTAAACTTTTCATTAATTTTTATAGCGGTAAACTTGAAAGGCTGTCCTCTGAACCCCCCTCTTTTGCGGAGACGTTTCATATTTTCTCATGAATTATGAAGTTGGGGTTGATGCCCTGAATTCTAAACCTTCTTAATTTTGGTGGCTAATAAAACATCACACGCATCATTTTACGCAGCGGCCTAATTACCATAAAATACCGCATAACGCTATCAGGAATAAGGTTAATGATGAATTTGCAAGATGATTCTCAACTTCGTCGTAATTGTAGTCCCACTGGACATCGGTATACATCTTACCTAAGGGAAACTTCTAAGCACCGGCAACATAATTTTGAAAACTCAGTAGCTTATGTTAATACCATGCATCTAGTAACAACTTAAAAAAATGGAATCAGTTTGTGAATGGTCACGTGATAAGGGAACTGAAGAGATTGGAATTTTTTTTTTTTTTTTGGTAAATTACAGTCCTTGGACTTTCAACTTTATTTTAAATAAAAAATTAAAATAATGTGGATAATGATAATGAACAACTTACGACTAAAAAGAAACTCATTAACCACAACGATATAAAGATTGACAGCAGAATCAGGTTCTATTTTTTCAATCTGTATATCAGCTTTAAAGATCTCAATGGCTCCTCTCCAGATCACCTCCTCAATTGCCAAACCGTTTTTGATATTTATTCAATTTTAAACTCTTTATCCGATATCTTGTAATTTTTCAAATTTGTATATTTACTTTCCTTTCCATTATTTTATTAATACCTTAGTTTACGTTAACTCCGGATGAGTCTTCTTCTAGGTCCGCGTTTTCAATTTTGTTTGTGTTATGACTTTTTTCCTTTATATTTCAATTAATTTTTCTCTCAAGGTTTCCTTATAATTTCATTGTTATTGGTTCCTTATCCAACCATTCTCCTTTCAATGTCGCCACTGTACAATTTATATTATTTACTATTTGTTATTTCTTCATCCAATCATGTTCACATTCTGTACCATATTTTCTGTATATAAAGGCTTATGTCCTCTTGTGTGTATCCTTGATAAAGCCGGGAATAAATGGCAAAACTCTGTTCTCCCTTTGTTGTGTTGTAAAGTCTCTACCAATTTTATCGATAGAAACAGCACTATGAACCCCTTACTGAACGAATCTGTATATCGTTGTGGTTAAAGAGTTTCTTTTTAGTCGTAAGTTCTTCAACTTTATTTTAGTCTAAACAGGACATTATTTTTACTAATGAAACTAGGATAGAAAGTTCCACAGCCTGGATTCGAACCAATACGCTAATGCGCTAACCAATTAGCGCAACTGTGGACTTGGAAGCAATACGGTGTCTTATCTATATGTGCTTTGGGCTATCTTTCCTGATGGCGTAATATTCAAAATAGGACTGATAGTTATTAAAGCAATAGTTGTATTATGTCTATATTGCTGTAATACGAACTAGAAAAAATGTCCAGGAATAGCAAGAGGTAGCGTTTTATTGCGGAATTAACGCGTTTCGAGGAACTCTCATCATCAGGAATCGGAACGACTACAAAGGATGCAGTAGAAAACCACCTGATTACATGGGGATAGAAGAAAATTTCCAATTACGGACTTGTAGACCACCCCAAAATTAGTCTAAATCCATGTTTACTTTAAGTGATTCATAGGATTATTGTGTGACATAAATGAGGCTGAAGATTAGTATACTACAGGAACTTACACCCTTAGATTTCTTCCTTTGGGGGTATTTAAAAGAAAAGGTTTATGCCACAGAACCCGGGACACAGCGTGAACTTCAAAGACGAATTGAAGTGGCCATTAGGCAAATTCTTGCCATGACAATGACAGCTGTCCAGAAGGCAGTCCACCTATCGTGCACAGTTATGCCTTGCAGCCAAAGCCCAACACTTTGAACATACTTTAAAATAACCTATGCTCGAGTTAATTGGTTTGTCTGTGAGTTCTCAACATGAAGGTAGGAGGGTAGCATCTTCATGGTTTGGTTTGGTTTGTTTGGCATTAACGTCCTTTTCAACTGCCATGGCCATTTCAGGACGGCGTTATACGGCCGTCAATTTTGCCTCGCAATGGTTCATTAACGTGCAGCCGGCAAACAACCATACGGACCAACGACTTTACTTCCCTACCGAAGGAAGTGCGTGATCTCAGGAATTTCCCCCTGAAAAAATCCTCGTCGTCCTCGGCCGGGGTGGAACCCGCGTCCTAGGGCATCAGAGGCGATCGTGCAACCACTGAGCCATAGAGGCCGATCAATCTTCATGGTACCATATGGTTCCGTTGGAACTTTCAGTGCTAAGATATGATATGCCAAACAACTCTTAACGACGTGCCATGAATGAATGTAGTAAGTAATTAGTGAGAATTAGCTTAGTAGTCCATTAAAGATATTTTTTAGTAAGGTACCATTTTTGCTTAACAAAAATTAAACAAACAGCGAAAAAGGAAAACCATAAAGGGAAGGAACCTCTTGTCCACAAGGAGACCTGTAATATCAGATATGTATTTCGAAGGAGCCAATATGGTAGCAAGACCGCCGTGTTAGGTTCCAGTAGGCAACTAACTTCATCTTCGGTCCAAACCTGTGTCCTTGCGACATTAAATGTTCTACCGATATTTGGTCTCGGTTGGTCCATGATCTGTGTTCTGCAAATCGTTATTTGAAAGACCTCCTCTGCATCCCACGTAATAGCATCCACATGAAGGGCAAATTAACTTGTAATTTAATATTCATATCCCCTCATGTAGAGAATATATTCTCATGGTCAATCGGTGTCTTGTGGTTTCATGCACTTGCTGTTTTATAGGCGATCCTTAATCTGCTGCGTTCACGGAATATGTTTGAAAATTCTCGTTACTTCGGGGCCCATGTACCTGAATGTGGTGAGGCTGCCTTGTGGTTCCTTTTCTTGTTTCATTCTGATGCTCCACTTTGTTTTTGTTTTTTTTTTTGGAAGACTGATCTAGTGAGATGATCTGGGAAGGAGTTGATCCTGGCCACATCGTACTCGGATTTCATCATCCTTGGTGACTGGATATGTCAAGGCTTTACGGAACAAATAGTTTAAAGCTGCCGTCCTGTGTTGCGGTGGATGGTTGGAGGTGTAGCTGATGATGTTACGCGTGGCCGTTGGTTTTCTATATATGTTGAATTCTAGTTCTTTTTTCCCTCATTCCTGTAGATGGATAGGTCTAGGACATTGATTTTTGTTGTCTATGATTCTATTGATTTAATGGAAGGTATTAAAGAAATCCAGGATACGGTCATTAGTTGAATTTCAGTTGCTCTCAAAAATAAACTAAACGACAAGGTGCTTCCTCCAAATTTTTACTATTGGACTGGACGCCAGTATCAATTTCTTTTCATTACGCTGGTATGAAGGCTTTTTATAAAAGAGTAGCTCTATACATTTGGCTAATAAATTCAGGATAATTCGTCAAGTATTTTTCTAGATATTCGTCAAGTTTGTGTATAGTGAGTAAGTGTCCGGATACTTTTGGCAGGACAGTATGTTGTTTGCCCCTCACACTATGTTGTGTAATTTCATTAACACTGAACCGTGTGTGCATATTTTTTGCCGACAGTGAAGATTCACGCTTTATTCTCACGTATCCACTCTTACTCACTATTCACAAACTTGTGTTTATTCATACATCCAAACATGCTGACAAGAAAACATGCGGAAACATTTGTCATTCATACCTTCACATTATATTTCTCAGAATACTTTTTATGTTCGTCTTGGTAATGATAGCTTGCGGATTTTCAAATGGTTTCTGTTTAATTTAATATTCAATAGAATAGCCATTTCATTATATTCAAATACTGTGTCCGCAGTTTAAGTTCATTTAGTTTAATGTTTTTTCGGAATTGTAAACATAAGTTGAAGCACGAACAAAGTTCGTTAATATATTCTTAATTGATAATTTAAACTTGATGTATCTCTCATGGAGCCCATATTATTTAAAATAAGGCGCACATTTTTAATATAGAAAACGAATCCATTAACTATGGCAAATAGAACGAAGGAGTAAAGAAGAGAGAGAGAAGAAAAAGAGCTGAATAGGTAGAGGAGGGGTTTGGAGTGGGTAGTAGCGAGTTCGGTTTATTCTCTTCCCTACCCTTCGCCCGTTGCCTTTTATGATCGGGGAAAGCGGTGAAAACTACGTTTGCCGAAAATAAGCCTTTGTGTAATGCAGCAAGTAATGTCGTCATTGCGCAAGCGCACAAGGACTGGTAATTTTCTTCTACGGGATTTGGAGGCACTTTGCCTGTGCTGGGTCCGCTGCACTGCACGGACTTCAATCAAGACAAAAACAGACTTTTATTGCAGCGGCGACAGTTTAATTCTTCTACAACAAAAACCAATCAAGTTTAGAATGAGAAACGTTTCATCTTAAACCGGGTGGGGGTTTGGGGGTTGGGAGCTATATTAATGACAATTATCGCTTCCATTTTCCCTCCCACCCTTTTTATCACCATTTGCTGCTATTACAGTCTCCTCTGCGCTCTTTCCCTTCAACTCCTTTTTGGGCAAAACTATAAAAAAATTTTTATTTGAAAAACAACGCCGTTTGTCTCCTCTACTGCACGATTAACAGTCGACTTCGAAATTCTCATTAACGGGCAAGGGAAAAAAAACTCTTCGTTTCAATGCTGCTCCTTTTTTATTATTCAGTGTTTCTGGAACGACGAGCCCATTTACCAGATTCGGAGATCACCTTCAATCAAACCCTCCAACAAACCAACTCTTTAACACCTTTCACACACCCACGAAGAAGAAGGGGGGATATAAAGGGAGAGAAGGGGTTGATTTCTTGAGAACTTGAGATCAGTGCTGCGATATTTAGGATGATTCGCAATGAGTATAATAAATTCGACATATTTTTGGGAGAGTTATTCTGTTTCACTTCGTTACAGAACTATACAAAATCCATTATAACATGTAGTTACCATTATATAGGGTGTTCTCGAATAACGTGTACAAACTTGGGGGACAGGTTCCATATACCAAAACAAGAAAAAAAGTCCATATACGAGGTCTGTTCAAAAAATACGTAGACTGTTTGAATTGCGCGGGCCCTGTTGGTCCCAATCAAAATCGCTTGGTGTCGCCATCTTCTGACAGATCCGCTGATTACAAGGCAGTTTTTTGATT
>JAHWFO010082738.1:159331-170968 GCA_023313115.1 Rhysida immarginata
CAAAATTTAATTTAATTTTTTGAGATTGTTCTGTTTACATCCAAGTGTAATTTTCGCCGGGTACCTTTGCTAGTTTTATATAAACTTTCTTCTTATATGTAGCTGTAGAAACCGACTGCGTATAGCCAGCCCACTATTTTCGTTACCCTGTGTATCTGTTGGGGTCTTCTTCTCATGAAAGTCAATAGCGAAGCTGTTCCATAAGTCGTTGCGAGTTCTTCGTGTCGGTCGTCAATTAGGGCAAAGTCTGGTTGGGAACGCGATGCTGGCGCCGTCTTGTCACACCCAACTCTTAATGCGAGCTATCATCGATGCCGATCCCACAATTCATTCGAGAATGTTCACGGAACCGAATGGAGAAGACTGGGGGAGTGGGGAAAGAGATCCATTGGTTAAATAATGAACGTACATCTCTGAGCGCTGGAAAACCTTTCTCCCCGAATCGCCTCTCCCACCTCCTTCCTCGCCCGAAACGAACCAATCAACAACCGTTATCGTCGCAGGAAAACTAAACTTTATGGATTGTCTCTTTGAAACTCCGATTTTATGCCAGCTCTTAAATATTAAAGCATCTTCAAATAGGGGGTTCCTTTTTAAAATGCTTGTAAAAAATTAAAAATATGGAGGAGAAAAATAAAAAACCTAAACAATTTGGCCGCTTTTTCTACTGAGGCGGGCGTCATCTGTACGCCTGTAATTGTCTTCTTCACATCCAGGAGATTATTCCATTATTCCTTATTCAATTATCTCGTTTATGCTAAAACGAGTAGAAAGGGACGGGGAAAAATTCATTTATAATTTCGCAACAAATTGAATCACTTGTTTAATATTCAAAACATCAACAAAACCCCGAAAATCCATTTGAAAAAGTCACGTTTCCAAAAGTTAACGCGAAATTTCTAAAAGATTAATGGGGGGCACTTTTTAAACTTTAATCCCCTTCAA
The DNA here is from genome assembly GCA_023313115.1 of Rhysida immarginata. Lineage (NCBI taxonomy): Eukaryota > Metazoa > Arthropoda > Chilopoda > Scolopendromorpha > Scolopendridae > Rhysida > Rhysida immarginata. The sequence continues at coordinate 160,277 of JAHWFO010082738.1, forward strand.
AACATGTTTTCAAAATTTGCATTCGCAATAACTTCACTCCATTCTGCTTCTAATTTTATTTCCATTCTAAAAGCCTGCTCATAAAACTTACAATAACATCAAAAGAATGCAAAAGAGATGCCAAAGTGCCATTCCTTCTTGGATACGTGCAAAAACTGGCGTTTCTGCAGCTGTAGCTTAAATTAAGTTTCAAAGTCTTCAATAACAGACCCCATTATAAGAAAGGGCATAACTCTTCCATATTTGCGTTTCTGTTCACTTGAAGACAGATTGATTTGTGTTCAAAAGTTTCTGGAAATAAGTAAAGAACAAAGCAAGATGCTCCAGATTCTTCTAATTAAATTTCATCCTGCACGGACAGTAGCTAAACTCCGTGGTAAAGTCGATGCGTCCAATAGCTGCCGAAAGGTAGTCTATATTCGAAATTAGCGCAGATGAGGTGTATTCAATACGTAACAGGCCGAACGCAATGGGGACTAAACAAACAGACTTATTTCAAAAATATAGACCGTGGTGGTTCAAGCAATATCTTGGGGTATCCTTCTTAATGTGGATTGACTTTGATTCTTTGGGTGGTGGTGGCAGACTTGGGCGCTCCCGTCCCTCGTGACAATTTTTGCGAAGAAATCCTCATCATCATAAAAGCGCTCCAAAAAAATCAAACGACATGGCCATGCGGAAGGCTTCTTGTGCTGGTTCCAAAAGATAGGTCACCCATTTCGCACACATTGCGGTACTGTAATGTTTCTTTCCGCGGTAATAATGTGAACAGTTCAAACGCTCACATAAATCTTTGCAGCGATACTGGACTGTATGTTTCCTTGCGTAACTTATTATCATACCATTTACACCCTCTATCAGCATATGCTCGTACACAACATCTTGACCATGTGCACGGAAAACCGCTGTAGCAAGTCGTAAACCGCTTCCATTGCGTTCAGACTCGGTGCGCATGCGTGTGAACTCTCCTCCCGCCATCAATTGGCGTTGGTCCCACGTCCCCACGTGACCCAGCAGCGCCATATGGACGTTACCAATATTGGGGCCCCTCTGTTGGAATGCACCAAAGAAGAGCAGCGTGGAGTGATCAGTTTTCTACACAGTGAAGGCACGAAAACAATAGAGATCCATCGACACATGTTGGCACAGAATGGTGCTGCATGCGTATCGCAGACTCAGGTGTACGAACGGTGTAAAAAATTCAGTAGTGGCACAACAACGGACGCGTCGAGGCCAGGCCAGGCATACCATCTCGTGACAGCCGAGGCGATTGCAGCGGCGGAGGAGATGACATTGCAACGGTATTACAGGTCAATCTTGGCTCTGCTCTGCATATTGTCCGTGATGAGCTGAAATACCGAAAAGTGGCCGAAGATGGGCTAGAAATGAAGGAGAGGAGAATCGATGCTTGCCAGGAGCTGCTGCGCCGCTACGAACTTGAAGGTGACAAATTTTTGGAACGAATTATGAAAAATTCCCAATTCATTACCAACCACAGACCAAGCGCTCCAGTAAGGAATGGCGGCACTCGACATCACCAAAGCCAGAAAAGTTCCGCAGTCAGCTTTGTTCTGGTTCCGCAGGTGATGAATAGTATAATATTATATAGATAAGTGCAAGACTGTGACCAGTGCCACTTAGTGAATTGGTGCGTGACATTCTGAAATCTGCTATACGCACTAAGCGCCGCGGACTCCTCTCCACAGGCGTTCTCACCTGGCATGACAACGCGCGACCTCATACGGCTCGTGCGACCGTGGCGACTATCCAGGACTTGCGTCTGGAGTGCCTCCCCCCTCTTCCTTACTCTCCCGACCTCGCCAAAAAAGAGCAATAATGATGCTCTTAAAATATGCACGTTGCAAACATGGTATTGAATCTTGGGGAAGAATATTGTGTGTAAATGTGTGAAGCTTAAATATTTATTCCTGTAATGTAATTCGAAGTTAACTTGTTCCACCAGCACATAATCTGAAGCGATTTTGTAAAAATGTTTCCAAGAAAGGAATGCAAAACATCGAGAGGTTGAACTATTGAGTTTGTTCCAGGAACATTGCGAGAGATGAAAAACGTTGAACTACTGTGGAAAGTGACATAATAAATAAATTAACAACTCTTGTCCACAAAATTATTTAATCGACATATACGTACTTCGAACCCTTTGGGTTCATTATTCAATGTCAAAATGATAATCAGTACAGTTCGTCAGCACAATTTATAGTGGAACAGACTCCCTGTCCTCCAATCGCTGTTCACAAGCAAGGTCTACAGCCAATGCAGGAACCGGGAGTCTCTTCTTACAAAAACGCGGACCTAGGAGAAATACTTAGGCCGCCAAACATAGCAAAATAACATAAAAATCGATTAATCGACCAAAAAACCCTTCACATATTATACAAAAGAGAAAAATAAATCAGCAACCAAGCACCTTCAATGATTTTATCAATGTTAAATCTCCGATGAGGCCTGCATCTTCATTTAATAATAAATCTGGGTTATTCTTAGCAATTTCCAATGACTCAAAGGCATCAAGTGCATTCCGATTTTTTACACGTCTAATTAATTTACAATCCTTAAGTAGTACCTTGTGTCCCGTCTCAAGCATGTGCTTAGCCACCGCAGATTTTTCAGGGCGTCCGTACATGGCGTTGTGCCTTGTGCTCTTTAAATCTTGTAAGAACATTTCTGCAAGTTGCCCCACGGTAGACCATCGGACATTTGCCACACGCTATTTCATATATCCCCGGTTGGAGCAATAGTGGAATTTTATCTTTGGTGTTACTTCGACAATCGAACAGTGAAGTGTACATTTGTTAGGATGGGACGAAAGCAGCGCTTTCACAAAGCTCATCTAACCAGAATAAACTAACTCCAAATGAAATACACTGAGGTAGTCAAGAAGCCTAACCAACCCAAGCGGTCTTCCATATTATACAAAAAAGAAAATAAGATTGACGATTGTCAGAAACAAAAAACAAACGAAATAAAAAATACAAGGGGAAAGAAGATTATCACATCTTCCAATAGTCTGGGAAAGAGACGTTGCTAATATCTTCAAAATTGATGTCAAGACTTTGCCTCGGTTTACGATACTTCGTATGCCAGTTCATATTCATTGAGTTCTTCAGTATCCCTTTCACAAGCTTACTGTCGTGAGTCTTCATCTTCTGTATGATAATCAAAAGGAGATCCTGTATAAACTTTCCGATATGGACCATGTTTAAATCCAAGTGGATGGATTGGTTTTTCACCGTCCTTCTGTCCAGCTGGGCAATGGTCCTCAGGGTAACATTCTGGAATGACTGTAGTTCACTCCATCTGGTTTTACAGATAGTCGCCCACGCAGGCATGCCATAGAGGAGTATGGTCCAGATAATCGATTTGTACAGAAGTAGCTTGTTGTCAATGCTGAGGGCGCTGTTGCGACCCATGAGAGCTATGATACTGTACTTAGCCCTCTTCGCTTTGTTCAGAGCATAGAACATATGCCGGTTCCATGAGAGTCTTGAGTCAATGATAACTCCGAGATACTTGTAGTTGTCCACCCAGTCCAGTTTGTTATTGAACAGAACAAGAGAATCTGGGGTATACTTGAGCTTCCTATTGAGGTACAAAGCCTTGCACTTTCCGACGTTAAGGTTCAACTTCCAGCAGTTAAACCAGTCTGCGAACTGCTTCAAGGCGCACTGCAGCCGAGTGATAACGTGAGCCGGCTGGTGTGCCCATGTCATAATGGCAGTATCATCCGCATAAAAATACAGATTACAATTATCGGGTTTCGGGAAATCATGTACAAAGTAATTAAATAGCACAGGCCCGAGGACAGAACCCTGAGGGACACCGGCCTTTACAACACGGGGTGTGGAAAGATCTTCTCCAAATTTGGCTTGATAGGATCTGCCGTCAAGAAAGGATTTCACCATCAAAATCAAATCGGCAGGGAACCCGTCTCTGATCATTTTGTAGACAAGGCCCTCATGCCACACTTGGTCAAAAACTTTACTGACATCGAGAAATACCACCCCACAGTACCTGGATAGGTTCAGGGGGGTGCTCAGGTCTTCAACGAGCCTCCATATCTGCATCGGACAAGAGTGGGCAGAAGTTCTTCAGTATATTTGGATTTTTATAGACGATGGTCAAATCAACTTCCTTGAAGATAGTTCTTAATTTGGCCGTCAAGGTCCTGTTGAACGTGATGGGCATTCTATTCCTGTATTGACTGTAGATCTTGCTTGTGAGCAGCGATTGGAGGACTGGGAATCTGTTCAACTATAAATTGTACTGACGAACTGTACTGATTATCATTTTGGCACTGAATAATGAACCCAAATGGTTCGAAATACGTATATGTCGATCAAATAATTTTGTGGACAAGAGTTGTTAATTTCTTTATTAAGATTGCGAGATTTCTACTGTATTTCGTTATTTTGGCTTGAATAAGAATCAAAGAGGAGGGCTGTTTCATTTCCCATATCTGCGGAAAAATATGCAGCTGTAAACCAATTTTCCGGATAATTTCCTTGGTACCTTTTCTGAATCAGAATCTTCAGGAACTTTCTCTAATGTCATATCTTGCAAGACGACTATCACAGGCGAAAGCGAACATCCATCAGAACTTAAAGCTTGAATCAGGAACAGATGAGCGCTGCTAATGCATTTCTGGTTTAGCTACGCCATACATGAACTTTTTGTTTTACAAGGTTTATGCTTTTGAATTCTTTAGGAAACAATGGATTTGTAGTAAATCAGCGACGGTCTACAACACTGTAATTGGAACTTAATCTCAATACGCTGTGGTTAAAAAGTTAGTTTTCGGAACTCTTCAGTGCTTACACTTTGGGCACTGTGAAGAACTTTATTCAATCGGTCACAGCCAAGTTCCTGGATATTATTGGATATAGGTGTTACCTATATTAGTATCGGTTTTGGAATAGATGCGCCAAGTAGCAAGATAATCCTTTCTTGGTATTCACAATTTTCAAAAAGAAGGCATACACTCACTCACCAAAAGTCATGGCACACCTGCCTAATAACGTGTTTTGGGCCCCCTCTGGCCTGGATAACGGCGATGACCCGTCGTGGAAGAGAGTCCACCAGTCCCCGGAACACATCCACAGGCCCTGCAAGCCATACCGCCTCAGCTGGCACTCCATAATTGCAATTTACCATTTACCAGTTGTGTTGGTGACGACCTGACAAAACGTTCGATGACGTCTCCCAAATGTTCAATGAGATTGCAGTCTGAGGAACACGTAGGCCGTGAAGTCGGTAGCATATTCCTCCAGCCACATTGTCTTGCTGGAAGATGCCGTCGCCCGCGGGGTAGAAACGGTTCATGAAGGGGTGCAAGTGGTCCCCAAGCAGAGCGACGTAGGAAGTAGCACGCAGAGTGGATATCAGATGCACCAATGAACCCATTGCATACCACGAGAAAACACCCAAGAGCCTCCCCCTGCCTGAGTGGTCCCCACCTAATAAGCGGGGTCCATGGATTCTGTAGCCTGCGACAGACACGGACACGACCATCGGCCCGATACAGCTGAAACCGTGACTCGTCGGACCAGGCAACCTCGCCAGTCCTCAACGGTCCAATGTCGATGTTGTTTGGCCCAGGCTAGGCGTTGCCGACGATGTGCAGCTATCAGGAGTGTCACTCGTCGTTGCCTCCTGCTCCCAAACCCTGCAGTTGCCAAGGTTCGCCGAATTGTCGTCACGCATGGTGATTTGGCCCGGCGAACACCTCTGGCATCAAGAGGTATGGGCGGCCCGTCCGTTGTCCGACATTGGGTATATCCTCTCTTTGGGTGTGCTCTCGATAGACCCTTGCAACGGTTGTGCGGTAAAATTGCAGGATGTTGGTTACATCTGATATTGAGGCACCCATCCGTCTGGCACCAACAATCATCCGGATAGCTCTCGGCGTGCTGCCATTTCTGCAGCTAGTTTTGCTTACAATGATTGTGTGATATCAAGGAGTCCTGTGCACCTGCATTCCGAAAATGGAAGCAGCGGGATCTGTCTCATTACGGATAAGGAACCTGATTGGAGGGGGTGTGCCATGACTTTTGCTGAGTGAGTGTATGTGCAAGCGAAATTCCACCAACCGGCCGTCAGCCTCGAAAAAAAAAAAAAAAACAGCTCGGCAGTGAAAATGAATACCACAGCCAATCTTGCCAGCGAACCTTGAAAACTTGTGGGATGGATACTGGTTTCAACTTAGGGAGCACACACTGAACACTCGTGGCTGTATAAAAACGTGGTGAGCGTTTCTTTCGATCACTGTTGATTTTGTTGCTCCAAGTTAAACTTTTCTTCAGAAATCAAGGGTATCCCTGTATATCTGCGGGAATTAGGGGGCGGGAAGTATTTGGAAATTTTGGTCGAACTATTTCTAAATAATTGGTCAAATCAATGTCATGTCGCAATGTCCCTTTGGAATATCCTATCTGCCTCAACAGGTGCCTGTAAAGGTGTATCTGATCAGCAAAGAAACATACCGCATACCATAAAACCGCCACCATAAATTTGCGTTTTCTTCCATAATGGAGGGAGTGACTCATCGGAGAAGTTGGGTGCAATGCAAATTATAACCATTTCCGCCAAGGCATCTATTTGCTTGCCCTTGTCGACATATACCTGGTGGTAATGTGATACATGGAAATGCGTCTACAGGTATTGCAAGGGCTAACTAAACAATTTCTCAGTTGGTTCGTAAGTGGTTCATCGAGCAGGAAAATGGCTTAGCCACCCTAGAACCCAGATCTCAACCCCATAGAGAATGTTCGGTAAATTGGAACGACACACCCGAAAGCAAGATCCTCTTCCAACAAACCTGCTAAGAGAATATCTGGTAAACGATTGGTTTCTCCATTGACTTGCATAAATGCCGTAATTTTGGGCCAAAAGGGTTTCTTGTTTAAAATCTGTATATATAAAGAAGGAAGTTTGTGGGTCTGTCTGTGGGTCTGTCTGTCTGTGGGTCTGTTTTTTATACAAATCTACAGTTTTAGTCCGATCTTGATGAAATTTCGCATACATGACCTTCAAAGCATGAGGAAGGTCACTGTCTACTTCAGATTTCGAAAAAATAATAATTATTGATAAAAAATCGATATTCATGGTTATGGCAGGGCATATTAATGAGAAATATCGCATGACCAACAATGCAAGACAAAGTTTTTGCAACAATGGTATCAACACGCAATTCACAAACACTCTGCACGGACCAACAATATATATCTCATGACCAACAATGCAAATAAAAGTTTGTGCAACAATAGGTATCAACAATGGTTTCAACACGCAATTCACCAATAACAATGAGCTCAAAATGATGATGCAATGATAAAGCAATCCTTTCCAAGAATTATAACAATGAACATAAAATGATGATGCAATATGGATAAGTTTCAATTTGTAACAATGCATAGAATTCCTGTTATTCAGGTTTTTCTTAGAAAAGAGAGTTCTTAGTACTTAACAATTTCTTGAAAATCTTTAAAAATGATCAGTAGCTGGAGATAATGGAGAGTTAGCAGACTATTGAGAAAGAGTGGAAAGACGACAGAGAAAGCAAACCTTTAGCTCCGTGCTGTATTGAGCAAATGGGAAGCAAGTAAATAGAAGAATTGGCGACCGCTAGACTACCCAAACTGATGAAAAGCCAAATTTTGCTTCAACACAGCGAGACAAGAGTGGAAATTGCAACAACATCAAGTGTACATCTGAAGTAAGATTATCTGAGTAAAAATTATTGGAGCGATCCATCCATTGTGAGCCTTTAAAAAGATTTTTTTCGAATTTCATTAAGAATTTTTCCTGTATTAATTCTAAGCATTTTCATGTGTTTATTTTTAAGATATTGCAAAATTTAAGTTAATTTTTGAGATTGTTCTGTTTTCATCCAAGTGTAATTATCCCGGGCAACGCCGGGTACCTTTGCTAGTCTATATATATAAAGAAGGATGTTTGTGGGTCTGTGCGTCTGTGGGTCTGTGGGTCTGTTTTTTATACAAATCTACAGTTTTATTCCGATCTTGATAAAATTTCGCATACATGACCTTCAAAGCATGAGGAAGGTCACTGTCTACCTCAGATTTCGGAAAAATAATAAATATCGATAAAAAATCGATATTCATGGTTATGGCAAGGCATATTAATGAGAAATATCTCATGACCAACAATGCAAGGCAAAGTTTGTACAACAATAGGTATCAACAATGGTATCAACACGCAATTCACAAACACTCTGCATGGACCAACAATCAATATCTCATGACTAACAATGAAAGGAAAAGTTTGTGCAAGTGTAATTATCCCGGGCAACGCCGGGTACCTCTTCTAGTACTTAATAATGACTTCATATCTTGAAAATCTTGTCACAATTTAATTGGGTATAAGATTAAAAAAAAATTCCCCGTCTATTTTTGCCCCCTAATTAATAGACAACATCATTAAAATTAATGTTTTTCTATTGACAGAAGACGAAAACAACAAAGATAAAAAAAAAAAAAAACAGAAAAAAGCCCCCGTGAAAAGAGAAATCTTTTTAAGCAAACGTTCGCATTTAACGCAAGGTCGGGCAACGCAAATATTTGTCCTCGCAAAATGAAATTCAACAGCACAAGCTCATATTCTTATAGAGAATCAAAAATGACAAACAAGTAAACAAGACAAAGCGCAAAAGTGCGTGAAGCGAGCCAATGCGGATGTGTTATCTTTCACGAAGGAAGAAACACGAATCTAAAGATGCAAAGCAGAAACGTTGACAGCTGTTCGAGGACTCTGGCCCATGATGATTTTACAGGCCTTTACCTCTACCCATTCCTTACACTTTTACATGTTGATGAAATCGCTCGGTCAGGTTTTTTACTTTATAAAGTGTGATGATGATTAAGAGAAAAAAAATGTCGGTAGTGTTGGTCGTGAAAGTAGGAGAGGATAAGTAAAAATTATACAAAGTCGACTCCAATTCCAAAGCCCTACTTCCGTTGTTGGGTTCTTATTTCCGTAATTGATTAAAAAGCATTTCCAGATTCATTTCCTATGAGGATGGTTTTCATCCTGCGAGATAAAAGAGAAGAAAAGATTGGAGATGGGGAGAGAGAGAGAGAGAGAGAGATTGAGAAGAACGAATAGGAGAACAAGAACGGAGATTTAGAATTCGAAAGAAAAAAAAAATCGCCCCCCACCAGTGCTGTTGTCATGGACGAATCACGAGGAACTTGATGAGATTCGATGCGTGCTATTCTCACTGAACCTTTTTTAATTAGAACAAATGAACCACGAAATAATACGCTGCAGCGCCCAAATTACGTGTTTTGTAGCTTGCCGAATCTCAAGAGATAGCTTCAATTTGGAAACTAGTTGGATTTAGAAACGAAAACATTGGTGGCATAGCTAATCCTTAAGTTCCCTTCATCCTGAGTATAGAGTCACTGGAATGAAGAATGATGTCAGTAGGATTAATGTTTAAATATACAAAACGTTCATGTACCTAAAAGCGCATGTTTATAACGGATTGCAGGTTCTACTAACAACTCGCTCCCCCAGCAGGATATATTGGACGAATGATAGCAAAAATAGGTGGATAAAGAATGTTCATGGGGCAAACAAAGTTCTAATTAAAAATTTTCTTCATTTTATTGGCACCTGTTGATCAAAATATGCAATACATTCAAAAGATCCCTGAAAAATTAAGATCCTCTGACGTCACAAATTACTCCACGCAATCAAAACTCCATAGACATGAAAGGAAGTCACCTGGGGAAACCACAAAAACACATGTTTGGCCCGTTCTAGAGGATTCACTATATTTTTCGCACCGTCCTCTGTAGGGGAGAGCGGGTAACAGTTAGACATGAGGAAGAGTGAGACATTCCATGTACAAAAAAAATATGGATCACCAGCATTTGGCGCCAACAATGTAAAATGTAAAAATGTTCCTGCTGTCATCCGTCTAATTTCAATTATTTAATATCTTTGTGAACTGTTGGAAACTACGCATGCAAAAAGTAAGGCAGGTGTAGTAAAATTTCTTGGTGTTTTTTAATTCCATGTATTTGAAAAAGTTTGCAACAAACATATAAACGATTGCTATACGTGGAATGGTCATTCATTAAGCTTTCTAATGATGCATAAGGGATTTGAAAAGGACTCGAAACTTAAGCCTGAAAGCTTGAAATAGTAAATCATGCGGTGTGGGTAACAGTGAGACAAAATGATTTGGAAACAGTGTATAACAAAGAGAAGAGGAACACAACTTTGATGTTGGTTTTTCACTATACTCTATCCAACAAAAGTTGGAGTGGGCGTGTCCAGTTAAACTTCCTACTTCAATTGTTAGACACTGTTGCCAAAGTAGAATCAACAATGTCTAACAATTGAAATAGGAAGTTTAACTGGACACACCCTCTCCAACTTTCGTTGGACAGGTATAGTCAATGTTCGCTAAAGAAATGCGATTGTTCACAATTTTAGATTCTTTTTACAGATTGCTATAATTTTAATTCGCGTGATTCTTTAAATTTACAAAAATTTGTTGTAATTTAAAATTCAGATTTATATAAATTATTTTCAGCGAAAATGAGTCTCAAAAATATTTGAAACTAGCAAAGGTACCCGGCGTTGCCCGGGATAATTCCACTTGGATGTAAACAGAACAATCTCAAAAAATTAAATTAAATTTTG
>JAHWFO010082738.1:175968-195304 GCA_023313115.1 Rhysida immarginata
GTATTGTAATGCGTTGAAATAAACGGCAATACAATAATCCAAACAAAGGTGTTGGAGTTCTTCTTATATGTTGCACTGTCCCAACGTTTTTTGGAAATGAGTATTGTAATTAGAAAGTGCATCAGCAGTGTTATTCAGAGGAAAACAAAGAGCTCTCATTTCGTTATTCGTAGTAAAAAACGAACATACCCTGCCCGTGATTATAGCCAACGTGAATGGAGTTCGAGCAATGGCGTTCTTAAAAAACCCACCAACATAGCCCCAAATAGAAGCTTTTCAGCCCCAAAGGAATGGCGGAGGCATCATTCGAGAAAAACCTGAAACTGCAGTGTCAGTCAGAGGCTCGTGGTTATCGTATGAAAAATTGGAACATCGGCGAACGCTTCACCCACGCTGGGAACTTTACAAATGGCGCCTTGCTCATGACCACTAGGTCAGTGTTTTTCCAGGGATAGCCACCCTAGACCAGTGTTTCTCAAACTGTGCTTAACGGAGCTCTAAGGGAAGATTAAGTATATAGAAATTATCGCGGCCTGTCATACACACTCTGTCCATGTGATTTCGCTGTTCCTGAAACTTAATATCCGAGTGATTTATTGCATACGGGTTTCCGCCATAGAAATTGATTATAAATAGGGTTCTTTGTTTCGAACACGTTGAGAACCGCTGCCCTAGACCATAGAGTCCATGAACCCCCAAGAGTACCGTGGAACCATCTTAAAAAGGTAATTTTTAAGGAATACAGGGGTTCTTCAACTTAATCCGCTTCGATTTATAACAATTTACACTTAAGACTGTTGCAAATTCCCACTCATTCTTCAAGTTAAGAAACTTGTTTCAGACAAAAATACAACAGAAAAAATTATGCTTCGAGTTCACACTCTTCGGCTTGAGATAAAATTCAAAGGAACCAATGGTGTGGAAAGTACGAGGGCTCTCTGTACTCGATTTATTTATTGCAGTTTATTATTTTACACCAAAATTTCAATTATTGCGCTCCATATTCGAAATATCGCGATCGCGAGATTGAGCCCACTACATATGCAAGCAGAATTAGCCTCATTTAGGTTCGAATCGCCACTCTCCAGGTAGCATTCTTGTAGATCTTTGGAAACGATGATGATATCAAGTCTACAGTTTAGAGATAATCTGCATATATTAAAAAACCATTAAAGAATGACATAGCCAAGTATCGAAAGGCCAACTGGTCGCCGTCACATAAACCATTTGAAACATTATATAAGGCATGTTCAAATGAAAGTGATTCGGGCTGTAGCGCGCGAGCACGTGAGTGCGCAGACAGGAGACAAATGGGTGATTGTTGACGTATCGTCTGCTTGTTCTGATAAGCACTGCTGTGGGAAGTTACGTTAGGCTTATGCTCGTATTTCGTTTGTATTACAATGGACCCTCCTATTAAATTTCCGTCCAAAAGTGACCAACGAGCGGTGATAATGTTTCCGACAGCTGAGGACATTCCACCAGTTGACATTCATGCTCGGATGTTGAATGTTTATGGAGAAGCATGTGTCTCGAAAGCAACCGTAGTGCGGAAACGGCTGATAAACCACGTCCGGGCCAAGCAAACGTGGTCATCACCGACCAATTGAAGACAGACATGGATAAGTCAATTTGCGAGAACAGGCGGATCAGCATACGCTCACTTGCGAAGGATTACAACGTCAGTATTGGTTCCGCATATGCTGTAGCGAAAAGCCTGGGATATGGCAAGGTCTGCTGACAGTGGGTACCCCGAATGCTCACGGAAGAGCACAAAGGGCCGCGTTTCGGCTGCTGTTTGGATCATCTGGAACGTTACAGTCGTGAGGAGGAAGCGTTTTTGAAGAAGATTATCGGGTAGATGAGACCTGGTGCCATTATTGGGAACCCTCCGGGAAAGTATCCACAATGCAGTGGAAGCATCCATCGTCACCAAAGTCAAAAAATTCAAGTCGCAAAGTTCAGCCGGGAAGGTTACGCTTACGTGTTTCTTTGATTCCGACGGTCCTCTGCTTTTGGAGTTTATGGAACCCAAAACCCTTATTAATGCTATCGCGTACACCAAGACACTGCAGAACTTGCGTCAAGCTGTAAAAAACAAGCGTCCTGGTAAGCTCAGTGATGGGGTGATCCTCCTCCAGGACAATGCTAGGCCTCATGTTGCTTGCGAGACTGCTGCAGGAAGCAATAACCAAAATGCGGATTATTGAACTGTATTAATCGATTGTCAAAAACGTACTTAATAACTGTATATTCGCTTATAGGTCGTCGTTACAAGTTGTTTGATGTATTACTTACTATATCCTCGCCTTGTAAAATTTAGGGGTTGTCATAATGGTATCATTAGGTATCTTCGAACTGGTTCGTGCACTGAAACATATGTATAGATTGGTGAAAGCAATGCCTAAACCCTTATATCCGCTCATAGCTTGTCGTTAATAGTTGTTTTTATATTACATCTTATATCATAGCATTGCAAATCTGTAGGAGGTACCAGAATGATATGTACCAATTTCGACCATCTTCGAAATGGTTTCATGCGATGAACCGTATTTATCGATTGGCGAAAACAGGTTGATAATTTCTATTACGGTTCGAGAAGATCGAGTTGCAGACGGGCAGACAGACGCGTTTCCCCCCACACAAACTTTCTGCAAGTTTTAGGTGGTTTAATGTTTTTGCGTGGCAATAACGAAGCTATTATTATTCGAGCTATAGCGAAGGACGGGCTACTTTCATCAACCAATAAAAGGGGAAATCTTCCAAAGGGTTTATAGTTGCAACTTCATACGGTGCTCGTGGTAAGCTGAGGTTGCACAAAGTGTCAACTCGACTTCCATATACAGGATGTCCCACAAAGGACTCCCTGATTTTAAGAGTAAATATCTCTGAAACGAAGATCGATAGAATATGAAAGAAGTGGTATGTTTATGTTGAAAGCCGTAAAAATCTGATACAGAAGCTTCAAAATTAGTTACAAATTTTGCCGACAGGTGGCGCTGTTCGCTTTAATCTGGGTTGCGATGAACTTTTCTAACGGATTTCCTCGGATTACGCTGAATAACTGCAGAAACCGCCGCGATATTTCCAGAGTAACTGGAGAGTGACTGAGGCCAACATTTCCCACTACGTACAGCGCCACTTCCTTCATTACGCTATGTACAGGGCCACCTGTGGGCAACGTTTGTAACTAATTTATACTAATTTTGAAATTTCCGTATTAGATTTTTAGGGCTTTCGAAATAAACATACAACTTGTTTCATTCTTCTATCGCCTCTGATGCCTGAGGACGCTGGTTCGACCAATAATAAGTCTTGAAATGCAATTAAACGTATCTTCGGATGATGATGTAACAATTTCTGACGTTTTCGCGCTCAGGCCTTATCTTTAGGAGGCGTTGTTCGACCCCGGCCGAGGATAACGAGAATTTTTTCAGGGGGAAAATCCTGAGATCACGCACTTCCTTCGGAACGGAAGTAAAGCCGTTGATCCCATGTAGTCGTTTGCCAGCTGCACGTTAAAGAACCCTTGCGAGGCAAACTTTGCGGTCCCTATAATGCCGTCCTGAAATGACCATAGCAGTTAAAAAGGACGTTAATACCAAACAAGCCAAACTATTCTTCTATCGATCTCCGTTTTCGGGATATTCACCCTTAAAAATTAGGGAATCTTTTATGGGACACCTTGTGGGACCCAAATTACTAACAATATACAACCTGTGACAATAAAGTTCGGTGAATGACGTCAAATTGCTGACGGTCGTAAGAGTGCACCATCGTCGTATCCTGCCCTAAACAGGTCGAGACATGTTTAAACAAATTTGAGAGAATCAACGCTGCGAGTGCGTTTATTGTGTTTAAACAGGACATTGAAGAGAGAAGGCGTAGTACGCGCGGTCGAAACCCAAAATGGATCAGCGAACGAAAGAGATTCATGAAATGATGACAACAGTTTACAAAGAAAGTGCTATTACTTTATGAGTGGTTTAAACGGTTCCGAGGAGGCCGGAACACCGTAGAAGACGCCCCCCGAAGTGGCCAGACATCCAACGTAATGTTACGACCCAACTGAAGGCTATCCCCAAAAACGACTACGCCAGGAGTTTCCAGGACTTGTACAGGCGTTTCCAGAAGTGCATTACCATCGACGGGGATTACGTTGAAGGATAGTAACTGCTATTTCATGTAAGCGAGCAATCCACTCTCAATATGCCATCATTCACCGAACTTTATTGTCACAGGTTGTATTTTCCGTCTGTAAGGTACAGACATTCATCGCATTTTTCACAGACCTATTATGCAGAAAATGTACGAGGAAAACCTGTGTCAAGTTAATCCAGTTTTCATACATCTCGATTATGTCCCCAGGTGCCTTACTCCTTAAAAGGGAGCTTGAAAACTGCCGACCTACAACGCTGAGAGGCTTATGGAAAGCTAACTGCAATGTCGGGACAACGGTATCGTGAAGGTGGAACATAACAGAAGGTGGAACAACGGTATCGTGAAGGTCAGAATTGTTCAATTTTAACTGCCTCGATCCTCTGTAAACAACGCTGCAGCTTCGTACCTTAGAGCGAAAAACACCTACGAAAAACGTGAATGAGACTGCGCAAGTGTAGGAGGAAGTCATCATTTCCTAACCCTTATAACCAAGTCTTTGAATGTCGCCGTCGTCGCGAGTAAAACTTTTTTCTTTTTAATTATTAAAAGCCAGCGGGAGATGAATCAGTCTTGTTGGCTCTCTTTTCCTTCCTTCGCCTCGGATTAATAAGAGGGGGCGCTCGCCATCTCTTATGGGAATCGTCATTAATTAATTAACCTGCGAAAGAGGAAGTTCAATATTCAAAATCGACAGGAAAACAGAGAGGTCAGAAGAGGGCAAAGCTGTGTGGGAAAACTTTGCCGACTTGTTTTCCCCGCCGTTGACCTTCCGTTGAACCCACGGTCGAAGCAATAAAGCCCCCACGCGCACGCAGTAGCAAACACATACAGACGTACGTACAATGCTTCTACCCTCCCTCATCTCCATATTAAAATGGCCGCCCCCAACCCAACTCATCTCTCCCTCTCCGGGGACCCTGGCGCATCCTAATGATCGCGAGCGCGCAACAAAGACCTTCGCTCGTCTCATTCTTAGTGTCATTTATTTTGAAATTATCTCCGATCAAATTGCAGATAGGGGGCGTTGGGCGGCTGATTTAGGACTGTTTACCGTCCGAAGGTCTTCAGCAGCTGAGTTACGACAGGCAGAGGTACTGGCGGAGCGGAAGGAAGGAAGGGACTGGAGCGGTGGAGGAGGAGGAGGCACTCGGCTCGGCTCCTTCCTTCCCACCAACTTCACTCCGGCCTGAATAGAAAATCAAATGAGGCGTTTGCCAACTTGAAGACAATTAATCAATGGGATTTCCTGTCGGGCCCAGAAAGCGATTCCAGACTTATCGTTTAGCGCTTTGCTATCCTACCGCAGCCTTTCACCAAGGATTTAAGGATAACAAGCCCATAAAGAAGCAAGAAGGCAGAATAAAAGCGCCTCCAAAAATAGAACGCGCCAAATAAAAGAGAAGCAATATACAGGGGGGGGGGGTCTATAAAAGACCGACGGTATTTTGTTTGTTTATAACACCGGGGTTTTCTTTGCTCGATTACATTGACATTTGTACAGATACATATGTTCTCAGACTGATTACTTTTCTTAAACTTTAACATGTGACAAAACAAAATTCATACCTGGCAGATATTGAATGACTGCGGTGACTTTCCTCTTTGAATCGTCCGGGTCCGTCGTTGTACCTTGTACATTTGTGCCAGCTATACCGGTAATAATACAGATTTTGTAACAAAGAAAATACGATAATTTAAAAAGAAACATCAAAAATGCTTTATTCAAAGTAATGCCCATCGATGGCTGCACATGTCCCCCATTGTTCAGGTAATTTGTGGATACCGTCCCAATAGAACTTGTTTTGAGGCAGACCACTTTGTACGTTTTGAAATGCTGCTCAGAACAAGTGGTAATCCGAAGGCGCAAGTCTGGTGGCAGGGTTAATACGAGCACATCCCAGGCAAGATCTTTTAACTGTTTTTGCTTTGCACATCGAAATCATCACTTTCAAAGCATTTAAAATAGCTTCACAAGTATCTTGAGATGGAACAGTTCACCATACGATAAATTTCATCAGCACAGTAATGAATTAACACCTCCCGCAAATGTTCTTTTTGGCACGAAAAAAAAAAGCGTAAAAATATCTATGATGTTAATACCAGCCAAAACTCACCAATTTAATGGAAACATTTAAAATGCGTATGTTAGTATCTAGTTGGTCCACTTTTGCTGCTATTACAGCTTCTATTCTATCGGGCATACTGTACATACGTTTTTGATATATTTCCGCAAAAACTTTTCGCCAAAAGTGCCTTCGGCAGTTCAGTCACATATTTCGGGCTCCCCGCTCCTGTACACAATCTACGCCTCAACACACCCCATTGAGATCGGAGTTCTGTGCAGGCCAGTCAAGTTCTTGCATCCCCATTTCTTGCATATCCATTTCCTGTGCATTGTTACTAATTCTTGGAAACGAATGTTCTGTCATTGCATCATCATTTTATGTTCACTGTTATAATTCTTTGAAATGAACTTTCTATCATTGCATCATCTTTTGTGCTCATAGTTATTGGTGAATTGCGTGTTGATACCATTGTTGTACCTATTGTTGCACAAACTTTTCCTTGCATTGTTGGTCATGAGATATTCAGGGTGAATACAAAAGTCTGAACCCCCCGTTTATTTTTTGAACCGAAGCAGATATGTCAATTTTGATGAATCCAATGAATAGGAATTTGTGGGTGGCCTATCCCATGATGCACTTTTCATCATCCCAAATATGCAAATTAGGACACATTCAAAATTTATCTCAAAAACCGTAAGGGATAGAGAAAAAAAACAATTGCGAACTTGTTCGGCATAAAAAAACAAACAAAACAAAAAAAAATCATCCAAATCGGACCAACCAATCACCCACAATCACGTGGTGAACTGTTTGTAGCTTACAAACAGTCACACTGCACAAGGAAAACGGAATGTTGATATTTCCACCATGTAAAGCATGCAAATAAAAAAATTAACATAAATTACCATACTCACATTCACTTTCATGCGGAAAAGCAAATAAAAGGCATGTTTCAGCACACAAAAGACAGGACAATTCCAGGATGGCAACTTACACTGTTCCGGAAATGGTCAACATGGCAACGTGATTGTGGGTGATTGGTTGGTCCGATTTGGATGATTTTATTTTTGTTTTGTTTGTTTTTTTATGCTGAACAAGTTTGCAATTGGGTTTTTTTTCTCTATCCCTTACAGTTTTTGAGATAAATTTTGAATGTGTTCTAATTTGCATATTTGGGTTGATGAAAAGTGCACCATGGGATAGGCCACCCACAACTTCCTATTCATTGGATTTATCAAAATTGACATATCTGCTTCGGTTCAAAAAATAAAAGGGGGGTTCAGACTTTTGTATTCACCCTGTATATTGTTGATCCGTGCAGAGTGTTTGTGCAATGCGTGTTTATACCATTGTTGACACCTATTGTTGCACAAACTTTGCCTTGCATTGTTGGTCATGAGATATTTCTCATTAATATGCCCTGCCATAACCATGAATATCGATTTTTTATCAATAATTGTTGTTTTTCCGAAGTCTGAGGTAGACAGTAACCTTCCTCATGCTTTGAAGGTCAAGTATGCAAAATTTCATCAAGATCGGAATAAAACTGTAGATTTGCATAAGAAACAAACAAACCCACAAACAAACAAACAGACCCACAAACATTCTTCTCTCTATATATAAAAAGATTAAAATTAAAAAAATAAGAATCGTATACATGTACTAAATTTCGTAATTTAGAATAGCTAAATTACTTACTTAGGATTTAATTTGATTTATTGATTTGTTTTGTGTGCTATTTTTTAAATGTCAATAGATGTACGTATAAAGTTAAATTTATGACGACAATATATTTTTGAACCGTAGCCTATTAAAAATGTAAGATTTTTTATTAGTTTGTTTCGTCGGCTGCGATTTTTGGATTTTGACAATCAGTGTTTTTTCATTTGTTGGAAACAATGAAACTTGTATTGTTGCTCGTCACTATGGAAACGGGCACGGAGCAGGAGGATTTAGCATTTTATATATAAGATGGGACTTTATTTTATGTAAAATAGGGGTGTCCCATGACTTTTGGTAAAATAGGTATGTGTAATCACATCTATTGAAAAAAATCCGAATTATTAACCGGTACACCTAGTACACAATCCTGTAAGTTCCATACGCCTGTACATATGCATTTATGTGTATTTGTGATATTCGTAATTCGATATCTGATAGCTTTAGCAAATGTCTCGTCTAACATTATACATACATATACAGGTTAATGAATAAAGAACATCTCTTACTGGATCTTCTCTTGAGTCAATAAAGTGTTGAAACGATATTAACGGAAAAATTGGAAAGAAAAATTCCGCGATCTGGATTCGAACCAGGATCCACGAATGTCAGGTCGACTTTATCAAATGGGCAATTGCTTAACTACGAGGGGAGATCAAAAAGTAAGTTGCACTTCCACGGCATGGCCATTTATTACACCACCTATACAAAAGCAGCTTACAATGTAGGTTCACTTTTCCACATATCCCCAGGAGACCCTAAACATTTATCCGAACGATCAACCAACTTTTCGATTCCTTATGCATAGAAATCTCCTCCAGCGTTTTGTAACCACACGGTGACAGCCTCCTCATCGTTTCGAAATCGTTGTCCACCGAGTTCCGTTTTGGGCTTACCGAAAAGATGAAAGTCGCATGGCGCTAAGTCGGGACTGTATGGAGGATATTGCCAAACCTCCCACTTGAATCGCTGCAGCAGTTCGCACGTTTGGCGGGCCTTGTGAG
Source organism: Rhysida immarginata (assembly GCA_023313115.1). Lineage (NCBI taxonomy): Eukaryota > Metazoa > Arthropoda > Chilopoda > Scolopendromorpha > Scolopendridae > Rhysida > Rhysida immarginata. The sequence goes on from JAHWFO010082738.1 coordinate 184,919, forward strand.
GTGTTGCGTTATCGTGCAACAAAAATCACACCAGTTTCATGCGCCAATTCTCTCTAATGATCGCATCCACACGGTCAACATTTGCAATGGTACGGGACGTTGCGGGCCTGCCTACGCGATCTTCGTCTGTGATATCCGTGCGTCCTGCTTCAAATTGTTGACACCACTTTACAATTCCTTGCCGGGAAATTGCACGCTCTCCATATACAGCAGTGATTTCACGATGAATGTCCGTGCAATTCACCCGTTTGGCCCATAGAAATCGGATTGCTGCTCGCACCTCAAGTTTGGAGTGGACATCCAGTTGACGCGCCATTGCTTTTAGCCCGCTAGTCACACAAAACACGACGGGAAACCACAGCAACCGTCCTATCCGACGTCTGCGCAGTTAATGTCCCTTTCTCCGCTTTGCGCTCCTGCGGCGAGTTAGTGCAACTTACTTTTTGATCTCCCCTCGTATAACAGTTGCTGCTCATTCTTTATAATTCTTGGAAACGGCTAAAGCATCAGAAAGCTTTAATATAATCATGATTTTTGCACACGTTAAGGGCGGCCCACGCCCTCCCCTAGGGTGCTAGGAGTAACTTACTCCCACAATATTTTTGAGCAACTTCAGTTATAGTTAGGCTATTGTTAGTCATCTGAGACATGATTTACAATTTGGAGAAAAATATTGTGGAGTTAAGAAAGGAACTTTTTATAACTTCCTCGGGGGGATTATTTTCTTGTTTATATTGCAGAAACTTTGCCTTGCATTGTTGGTCATGATTTATCTCTTATTAGTATGCCCTGCCATCATTATGAATATTAATTATTAAATAGTGGAAGAATAGAGCTATTTATTGGTTTTTACAATGTCCGTCCAGCCCTCTGTTCCCTTCATTATTTTGAGTCAGAGGGGACCAAATATTTATATAAAATTCAGTATGCAGGTTCCTCTAGGCATGATCTACATTGCTATGAAGTTTAGGCAAAATTATGCCAGTGGGGGTAGGAGTTGTGTCGGTAGCAGTTTCTTGGTCTTTAGAAATAAATGGGAATCTTTAAATTACGCGATACAAATGACACCTGAAAATTACGTATGACTTTGGCACTTCAGTGTACATGCTTTCGCAGAGTACCAACGATTTCAGTCAGTGTATTCCATCAGTTCATGAAAATATTATACAACGCTCAAGTTCGGACTCTGATATGCCGATATTCAAATGGGCGTGCGTCGATGGGAAAAGCGTGCATTTTTACATGGATCTTACTTATAGAGGGATTTACGTATAGCGAATGCAAAATTTCAATCTTTTGTGTCTACCTTCATATACAATATAGATAATGAAATTAAAGTTGTTTTTTTATACGATAAAAGTATAAAGATTTCGGTGATGCTTTTGCGCTTGCGAGGTAAGGTAATTTAGAAGTTCCTCGTGATCGTTCTATCTTATTTGCTAGAAGACAGACGAACGGGTTTAACTATCTTAACACTTGCTAAACTCCCTTCATCAACCACTGGCCGCTTATTAAATCGCGGACTGCGAACTAAAAATAAAATTTTATGACTGGCGCCTCGAGCCGTGGTGGATGATAATCCTTTGACGACGTATATTATATAGATATATAAAAAGGAATAATAAAAGGCGCTTTTTATCTTATTCGCAAACTTTAGGTCACATATGTTTATATTCTTCTTCTGAAGCAGGGTTGGTTTTTTTTTGTCTGTTCTCTTGTCCGCGTCCAATAAACACCTCCCCGTCTGGCTTTTCTAAACCCTTTTCACGTGTTCACCTTCGTTATTCTCCGCACCTCTCCAGGGACATCATTAGACGAAGTGAGCTAATTTCCCTCGCCATAAAATTCACATTCTTCGTTGCAAATTATGAAGGGGCGCATTTTTCCCCTGGTGACGATTCCAGTTGACGTATTAGAGCGTCCTGTGGGAAGTGTTCTCCTTCTTCTCTTCTCACCCGCACACCACCACCACACCACCCATCTGCTGACGACAAATGGGGAGGTGGGAGACTCCCAGAAATGACTGCGCAGAAATTTAAGAGGATGAATGTGAGCATTGTTCGATCCGCATTCCGCGTGCAAATTAACCAATCACAGTCAAGATTTAATTTATGCCAGAAGACAGAAAAGACTGTGTGTGTTCTCTTTTAAATTGGGATGTGGAGGGGGAAGAGGGACTTAGCCTTCGGCGAGAAATATGACCACGAAACTTATGCTCCTTGCATTTTCTCCCGAAAGTTTGTTGTTTGCGTGGTAGCACTCAATGAAATGCGCTCCTCGAAAAACTTTGTTCTCGAATCACATTCTTCATCTAGTCAAATGCGCAAGTTTCTTCAATGTATGTATGTGCAACGGAATGTTTGCTCCAGTCTCATATATACCGCCACCGCCTCCTCTTTTCCCTGCTTTTGAGGTGGCAACTCTAATTTCACTGCATATTTGTCTTCTCTTTTGTTTTCTACGTAATATAATGTGGCTGTTACGTTATTTTTGGATATTAGAGAATGCCTGAGTGCTAATTTTTGGTTCAGAACTACTGATTATAAAAACAGCTTATAAACATGAAAATAGTGGCGAGGCGAAAAATGTAAATTAATCCTTTTTGAAAAAAAGCGATTGCTACGTGTATTATAAACGATACTGAAGCTCAAACAACAGTTTTAGGATTTTTGTTTGTTTGTCTGTATCTCTGTTTATACGTTAGAGGTTGGCGCCAAAACTACTGAAGGGATTTAGTTGAAATTTGGTTTGAAAGTTATTTAGTGCCCGAGTCAACATATAGGGGAAAAACAATAACTGCTTCTAGCAAAAATATAATGCCAACAGATGTCGCATCGAGTATTGTAAATCGCACTTTGGTTCTGTTCCTTACGAATCTATATACAGGGTGTTTTTGAATTGAATACAGATTTTTGGGAGATGATAGAAGAGGTCCTTAGAAGTATTTTTTATCATATGAACATGGGGTCCCCGCAGCTCCGTTTACTTACAATATTGCATTGCACAATCAAATGACACCGGGACGCACACTGCGTCCCCGTTTCATTTGATTGTTCAATGCAGTATTGTAAGTAAACGGAGCTGCGGGGACCCCATGTTCATATGATAAAAAATACTTCTAAGGACCTCTTCTATCATCTCCCAAAAAATCTGCACTCAATTCAAAAACACCCTGTTTAAGGAGAATAATTGCCAACAAATGTCGCGTAGATGCATATGTGGATTACTTCGTGAGCGGAGCATATTTTGAGTTCTTCGAGTACAACAAAGTTTGTATACAGAGTGAGGCATTTATTTTGAGACAACTGAATATCTCGGAAACTAAGCATTGTACGAAAAAATGTCCAAAATCAAAAGTGAATTATTTCGCGAGAGAAATTTCATTAGTTAAAAAAGGAGGGAGGGGATAACTTTGAAATCTTAAATAGGAAACCCTATTTTTAAAAGCTTTTATTAACTTTGCTGTGTTAGTTTGTTTAGGTCAAATCTTGTAATCAATATTAAACCAACTTTCCGACAAGCTAGGGAGCTGCAATTTGACACACTTATGCAGAATCGATGACAATTTATGATAAAGAAAAAAATTTTCAAATCGGTTCGTGTTCTAATGGTACTAACTCATTACTACGAATTGATTGTTGTAACAATTGGACATTTCGTTATGGCGAGAGGTAAATGTATCTATTGTTTATTGTTGCAAAATTAAGCTGTATTGTTGCCACTAAATAAAACATTATAAAAGCTTGGTTTGATAAAACCATTTTCCTCTTATTAATGCTATTTTCAGTTTGTACACAGGATTCGAGAAATGTTTTATTCTTGGTGTTTTTTCAATTGATCCAACCTTTTAGGAGGAAGAGGCGCTGAAAGGGTGGAACTTATAAAGTTTTGAACCCAATTTTATCGATGAAGACAAAGAGATAAAGAGTGGGTGTGCATGCCCCCTGCCAAGAGACACATATAATTTTTAATATATATTAGCTAAATTTGTAAATACCACACTATGATTAAACAAAATTTCAGGTCCCCTAGGCCTTTCCGTTCAAATGTTATAGCTTCAATTGTATTTGAGGCCGTCAGGGGACCCGAGGCCTATACCAGTCTCCTTGCATATTGTCTTTAATTTTAAGTAAAACACTGTAAAAATAAAAAAAACTTTCAAGTTCTTAGGCCTCTTTATTATTCAAATGTTAGAGCTTGTTTGTGATTTGGGCTTCAGGGCCCCTGTCGAAACCAAAGAGCCTTATACCAGTTTTTCGTGTATATTAGCTAAATTTTTTAGTAAACTACTATACGTATACAAATTTTCAGATTTCTAAACCTTTTCGTTCTAACATTATAGCTCTCTTTGTGTTTAGGGTCCCTACCAGGGCCCAAGAGGACTATATATAATTTTTAGTGTATTAAAGCTAAAATTTTAACACCATAAATATGCAAGAATTCAGGTTTCTGGACTTCGGGTTCAAAAGTTACAGCTTGATTTGGGACTGGGGGCTCAGGGCGCCTGCCGAGACCCAAGAGCCTTATACAAGTTGTTAGTGTATATTAGCTAAATTTTTAAGTAATTTTCTATAAGTTAGGGGACTGTGGGGCTCTGCTGGGACCTATATTACTTTTTTTGTTTATTTGCAATATTTTTATAGTACCACACTATGAATATACAAAATTTCAGGTTTCTAGACCTTTCCGTTCAAATGTTATAGCTTCAATTGTATTTGGTGCATCGAAGCCCCTGGCAGTGTTCTAGAGGCTTATATCAGCTTCCTTCTATATTGGCTATATTTTTTAGTACCAAACTAAAAATATACAAAATTTCAGGTTTCTAGACCTTTTACGTTCAAATGTGTAGGCCCAAGAGGCCTAAATCACTTTTCTAATATATTGGTTTTATTTTCTTAGAACCGCACTACAAATTTACGAAATTTCAGGATTTTTGCCTTCTTTGTTCAAAAGATAAAACCATGAAATTTTTTAGAACCATGAAATTCATACAACTGGCCCCTGAGGGACCCCAAGCTACCCAAGAGGATTCGCTATATATATTTCTCACCGTCCTCTGTATAGGGCCTACGTGTGTAGAAACTTTCAAGCCTCCTTTCAAAAGTTATGGCGTGTGACATACACATTACATACATACATGCATGCATCATTACGTATGTAAGGAAAAGCTTCTAACCACTAAAACCATTCGAGATATAAAACATTGTTTCTACGTTTCTACATTTCATATCTCGGAGTTTTTTGTGGTTACAGGTTTTTCCTACAATTCAAAAAAATCTTAATACAGGTCGAACCTCACTATAACGAACCCCACTATAACGAAATTTCACTCTAATGAATTATTTTTCTGGTCCTGCCTAGACCTAACTAATCTAATGTACAAAAAACTTCACTTTACCGAATTTCAATTTAACGAAATTTCACTTTAACAAATACATTTTCGAGCCCCCACACACTTCAGCAAAACTTCGATGTAACGAATTTTGAATCGATACTCGATATCGCCCATCACTTCATCGCTTCCAGTCCAGCACATGGTTTCCAAGCATGGCCAAACGACAACATCTAACCCTTGAAAAGAAGCTGGAAATTTTGGAAGTCGTTGCTTCTGGCAAACGCAAAAATAACATTGCTGCGCAGTTCGGAATCCCAACTTCGACATTATCAAGGATAAGACGTGGGTTGAGGAGAACGCTATCAAGCTGGGGACGAACCGAAAAAACGTGCATTTAGCTGACTACAGTGATACTGAGAATGGTTTACAGCTGCTCGAACGAAAAATGTTCCTGTGAGTGGACCTCTGATGTATGAAAAAGCCCTAGAATTTGTAAGAAAGCTTGGTCATCCTACCTTTCAAGCCAGCAACTGTTGTTTGCATAAATTTAAAAACAGATTTGACATAAGGTGACAAAGTACAGTGTACAAAATTTCAAATACAGTAATTTACAGTAAATAAAAACTTAATGTGGCTTTAGTGTCTTTTTTTAGCTTATTAGGGCCTCCCCTCATTTTAACGAAGTTTCAGTATAACGAAATTTTTTATTGTTCCCCTGAGATTCGTTATAGTGAGGTTCGACCTGTAGTCAAATATCCATTATTAATAAATTCCAAGTGCTGTCTGTCCCCTGCATAGATTCAGCCCATGTAAGAGATATTCCTTTACCTTATACCGAAGAATCTTTTGGAGGATTCTTCTGGTCATGTAGGGGGCGCTAGAAGGGTGTTCGTTCTAAAGCTCTATCCAGAGCTTTAGTTGGTTCCAATTTAGTGTTATTCCCATTAAAAACCGTTTATAAAAATTTTATTTTTCCGGCATCTCTATGGAGTTTAGTTTGAGTAGTGATTTTGTGAAGTTATGGTTTGATTTGCCAATGGGTTTTGTTTGTGAGCACAAATAAACTGATAAGTAAAAAGATTATCCCTATAGCTCTTAAGGCCCCACTCTCTTTGTGGCCCCCAAAAACATGAATTTAGCTTAATCGCTCATATATCGGCCCCCATTACCTTCGATAGCTTACGGCCTCATCAACCTAAATTTGTCACTGTTCCCAAGTGAGTGTTAGCTGTTCCTGCTATAAAAATCCTAAGAATTAGTAGCAGACCGCAGTTAGAAATTAGTCACTAGATGGCAGAAGAAGCGATGTTTCATACCAGCACTTCCGTGAGAATTTCCGCTCTTATAGTTTTAAGCTCTTTTTCTTACTACAAACAAAGATCATTCGAATCCTCTCATAAATTGTTAATGATTTGCATATAAGAAGATTCTTTTAATCGTCTCCAGTGAAAAACAAGTAGTATTCCTTACTGGCTATTTTTAATGTGAATCAATTTAAGAGCAGGCCTTGTAGAAAGCTGTCTTCTCTAAAGGAGGTGGACTGAAGAATCAAATTTTTTTTATACATATAAAAACTTTAATTCGGGAAGCAAGTAGCCTTAGCTACAACATCGGCTTTTGCTTAGTTTTGTTATAAATTTTTGAAATACTGACAAGATGGAGGAAGGTACCTTTCATCCTGTCCGGGGTTATGTTGATATTTATAACCCAAATAAACAAATACAAAATTAGATTATTGTATATACTCGTGTATAAGAACCCCTCCCGTTTATTATAAGGGAAAAATGGAATGCCCATGTATAAAGCCCCTTAAATTGCACATTGGGATGTATATCCGCTTTCAGTGTTAACACAACTGAGTTTGCGAACTGAGAACCCAACAGCTCAGAAACTTGTTTGACCACCACGTGAACACCCATTCCAAGATGTCTGCCTGCATCTAAACGCCTCCACACACTTCGGCTAAACTGCATTTCAGTTTCTCAACATTTCATCTTTTTCGTGCAGATAATTTCACAAATTTGCATATGAAGCCGTGTAGTACTCATAGCAACTACTTTCGGTGAGTTTACATATTTGCAGTTGTTAAAACCTGGAATTACGTTTTCTAGTAATAAACTGGATCATATCAATGTTCCGTATAAACGGGCATATCTAGATTGGATCAGAACTTGTGAAATCCAAGCTGGATATCATGTGAAATTGGATGTGATCCAATGAAATCCGTAGTGTAAACGTAATATAAGCCGAAGACTAAAATCATTTCTAGACTGATGTCGAAATTTAAAAAAAATTATTGACAAAATTACCGTAAATTTATGAGGTTCTACCCAAAATTTCCCGAAATGAACTTCTATTAAATACGGAACTTACCCGATCTTTTAATTTCCACCGTCACCTTCAAAGTAGTCTCCGTGGGGTATACGTCTATATGTGCTTCCCACTTCTGGAAGCATTCCTATATTCCCAGGTTTAACAAATGCTGTCATTCCGCTTGGATCACTTTAATGGAATCGAATCATGCCATTCTAAACGCAATTTCAATATTCGCAAACGCTAGAAATAAAAGGGATTATGTTGTGTTTGTTGAGGAAGTTCCTCACAGTGGGCGATATGTGCGCTGGAGCATTGTCGTGATGGAACAGCCAGTCTCTCTTCTTCCACATCTGTGGCTTTTTGCGCCTCACGTTTTCCCTCAATCGTCTCAAAACGTCCCTTATGGCAGTCCAAGGCGATCACAAACATCGTCGATGGTCGGATTTTGTCGGATCACGTCACGCACTTTCGAGATCATTCCCAGAGTTGTGCTTGTTGACGGTCGACCAGAATTCTTGTCGTCTTCCCCAGACTCTCGATCATCTTTGAAACCCTTAAACCGCTCAATTGTTTGGGTTTGGCCTAAAGCTTGTTCACCAAAAGCCTCCTTCAACAGTTTGTGGGTTTCAGCCGCAATTTTCTTCAGCTTTGATATCAAGAATCGCAACACGACCAAAACAAAGATTGAAAAAAAACAGCTCAAACTCAAAATCACGTGGACACAGGATAACACTTGGCACAATTACAACAGCTGTTAGAATGGAGTAAGATTTATAGGGAACAAATGTAACAAATTCGATCAAAAATCATGAGAAACGAAAGAATATGGCGGTGTTTTCAATTACGAGGAGTGTTCAAATGAAAGGGTATGAAACATCATAAACACCAATCCAGTTGGAATTTGAGTATGCAGCTTTGGGATAACGTAGTGCGTCGTCTAGTGAAGAGAACGTAGTGTCTGGCTTGGTTGTGCGCTTACGGGAACCGCTCTCTTATGACGCAGGGGAGAACAACCAGTTGAGATTCCATTCAGTTGTGTTAGTCATCGAATTCCTCGAGCACGGAAAAACCTTTAATAGCGACGTTTACTGCGAGACACTCCGCAGCCTACGCGAGAACGGCCTGGGCTGCTCACGGAGGGAGTGAGTATGCTCTACGATAAGACTCGTCCACGTGTCTCCAAGGTCACAAAAAGCGTGCTGGACAAGTTCACATGGGAGCAGCTTGAGCATCTGCCCTACAGCCTGGACATGTCGCCTTGCGACTTCCATTAGTTCGGTCCACAAATAAAACATCTCGAAGGGAAGCGCTTCAATTCAGGGAACAGGGAATCCTTTGGCTCGCGAAACAGTGGGATAGTTATGTTGTTCAGGCCTATCGTGATTACTGTGAATAAAGAATTCGATTATACCCACTGTATCGTTTCGTACACCCCTCGTATATACCTAAGCCCCAAAAAAATCGATTACCTGACTAATAACGGATTTAAAAAAGTAATTAAAATGGATAAAAAGTATATAAAGAATATAAGAAGAAAGAGCTTTTTCCCTCATTTCTTTTACCCTTTCTTTATTCCCCATTTCTTAATCCCAACTTGTTATCCTCATTTTTTGACTCGCCAGCGTTTTTTCGAAAACTTAGTATAAAAAATTTTTGGGACACGGCCGCTAGTTAAGTCGTATAAGACGTCTTGGCTACATGGCGAATGCGAAATAATTTGTACAACACAATTTAAGGAATTCAGCAACGCTATCCTAACTATATCGGGCAAATTTGCCATGCACCATACTTTGAAATCTTCTCTAAATCAAATCTTTCTCATAAAGAAGGTATCTTTCACCCTTGCCGATGTTGATCAGTATAATTGTGAATGTTTCATTACTCTGGCGCATCACTCATGGAAATTTATAGTAATGTAGAGATTGCCATAAGACATTGTTACCGATTACATCTCGACTACCTTTATAGATCGGTCTAGCATTCACAGTTGGAGGTTGTCTGAAGTCACCACCTATGAGCATGTGCATGCAACTGAACGATGAATCGTGCACTCAATTGATCACCTGCAGACGATGATTAATTTTGTGAGACAACGCGTAAATGGTCTTGCTTATGTCATGATTATTACACACTTCACAGAAGGGAATGGGCGATGATATTGTTGTAGCACCTGAGGAGTCAATCCACTAACCCTTTTGCTCTGATGTGTGATTTTATATGCAGAGTGCACAGTGTTACCTTTCAATTTCACTGCATCCTTACCAGTGGACGCACAAGCTATGTTGTGTATCCTGCCGTTGTCCGAATCGGTTTAATGTTTCCATGATTAATTTCCTGGATGGACGTATTGGATTACAATGAATTAAAAATAAATAAATAAAAATCTCTCTCCATTGAAAATTGCTAGGTGGGGTCGTGAAGGTACCATTTGTGCACGTGCTATTGAACCGATTTAGATAATACTTTTGATTTGTCCGTGCCATGTACCATATTCATCGACTGACGAAAATAGTAATGAATATCTGCTTTATCTCGTCATTACGATTTGTTTGATATATTACTTAATATATCTTCCCATTGATAATTGCTAGTTGGAAAAATTGAGGTACCATTTGTGCACGTGCCAATGAACCGATATAGAAAATATTTGTGACTGGTTCGTGCTATGAAGCATATTCATCGACTGACGAAAACAGATTTTGAAAATCTTTCATAGCCTCGGAGGAGTTAGAGTT